>PVJO010000348.1:0-227045 GCA_004026905.1 Hystrix cristata
TCTCTCTCTCTCCCAGGCTTGAACCCACTATGTAGGCCAGGTAGGCCAGGCTGGCTTCCAACTCATGAGGATCCTCCTGCCTCAGCCTCCCGAGTGCTGGGATTCAGGTGCATGCCACCACACCCAGCATAAACAGGTAGAATTGTTATTGTGTGAACCGGTTGATAACAAAACAAACAAATCCAGGTAAATTTTGAAGGAAACAGCCAGACTGGGCATTTAGCTCACTGGTCAGAGTGCTTGCCTAACAAGCACAAGGCCCTGAATTCGATCCCCGGCACACACACACAGAAAAAGCAGTCGAAGGAAACAGCCAAAAGTAAGGTGCGCAGGCAAGAACTCTGGGCTGGGGTAAAAACTCTGGGCTGGGGTTGGGAAACTCCTCTGTTTTTCCTGGCACTGCTTCATGTCTTAACCTATTCAGACTTCAGGTTCTCCATCTGTACAACGAGCTCACACTAAATTATCTTTAAAATCTTTTTTTCCCCTTTCAGATGTATTCTCTGAGTCTAGCACTCTCCTGTAGGATGCGGTGTGTGTGGTTTCACTATTAAATTTAGGGATGGAAAAATCATAATGAGTTATGCCTTAGATTGTGATATAGATACACACACACATATATATAGTGGATTTTTTGGAGACAGGGTCTGATATGTAGTTCAGGCTGTCCTTGAACTCTCTGTGTAGCCCATGCTGGCCTCAAACTTGCAGTGATCCTCCTGCCTCAGCCTCATAAGTCCTGAGATCACAGGCATGCACCACCATGCCCAGCTATAGGAACATTTTTTTGTTCTATTTTGGGGTTTTTTTTGGTGCTGTTGATTGAATTTATGGCATGTGCTTTATCACTAAGCTATATCCCTAACAATTTAATACTGTATTTTGTTTGCCTGGGTTGTTTTTGTTTTTGCTTTTTTGAGACAGAGTCTCACTAGTAGTAGTCAGGCTGGCCTTTAACTCACTGTGTAGCCCTGGCTGGCCTCAAAATCAAGGTGATCCTCCTGTCTCAGCCTCCCAAGGACTGGGATTACAGGCACCACGCCCAGCAGTTATAACCTAAATTTAAAGACAGAAATTTCCCAATGTATAAGCATAAATGCACGGTAGAGAAGCTAGCTAGCATTTTACAGTGTATGAAATCTTCCCCTTGAACTTCCAAGGAAATCATGGAGAATGAATCTCTAGAACTTGGATCATTTGCAATGTGTGGGTATCAGCAACCCCCTCTGTCCTGGCCTTGTCTCTAGGTCTCCTCCATTCCCTGCTTGGAAGATGTGCGGAGCCCTGGAAGAGACCAGAGCCTCTCTCCTCGAAGCTGGGGACTCCCTGTGAGCCACCACCCAGCTCCGACTTCACCCTTTGAGCCTGTCCCCTCCCTCCCCAGAGGGAGCCTGTACCTGCCTACCTGCCACGTGTCAGACTCTTCGGGCTTTGCTGTGTTCTGCAGTGATAACTCGTTTACACATCCTGCCACCCATTTCAGTGTGAGCTCCTTCAGGATGCTGGTCCTGCGCATCTGTGAATTTTTGGAACCTGGCACACAGTAGGTGTCGATGGATGCTGAACCAGTCAACTCAGGGTGCTCTGAGTGCTCACTCAAGTGCTTCTGAGAACAAAAAGGAAGCTCTTGAAGACTGTGAGGCCTTTCCATGTGGCCTCGCCAGGACAGCTCCGAGAACTGGGAGAGCAGCAGCTGCCTCTCTCCTCCCGAGAGTTGTAACTAGAACTTAACTGCTGTACTCGGTAAAGCGGCAGCACAGCCAGGCGGCCTTGCTGCATGAGCTTTGGCCTCTGTGTAGATGACATTCCTGAATGTCTAGTAGTGTCTTTTTGCAGCCGTAACAAATTACCACAAATTTAGTGGCTTAAAACAGAAATTCATTTTCTTCTGGAGTCAGAAGTCAGAAATGAGCCTTGCAGGGCTACAGTCAAGGTGTCAGCAAGCCTCTTCGCTTCGGAGGCTGCAGGGGAGGGTATCTCTGCCATGCCCAGCTTCTAGAGCACCCGGCCAGCAAGTGCCTCCTCCCACCTCTGCTTCAGCCCCCGAGTCTCCTCTGACTCTGTCTCTCTGCTTCCCTCTTTCTTGGGTACCGGCCATTAGGGTTACTTTGGGCCCCGCCTGGTAGTTGCGTGCAATCTCCCCCTCCCAGAGCCTCGCTCCCAGGCCCTGCTGCGCTCCCTTGCTGTGTGAGGGGCAGATTCACTGGCCCTGGGGCTGGGACTGCCTTTGGGAGGCTCCTCTCCGCCTTCCACACTGCACCTGTGTTCTGTGATTTCAAGTCCGAGCGAACAGTTAACAGATGGGACAGAAGGACCCTGAACAGCCCCATAGGAGGACAGGAGCTATAATTATGCACTTAATAGGCCACACACGGATGGCAGCGACAGACAGCTACCAGAAGCTAAGTGAGGAGTCTGAGAGGAAACTCTGCTCCGGCTCTGGCAGTGGCACAATCTCAGGCCGTGACTCAGTCGCTCCAGGGCTCAGTTTCCTCCTGTGTGAGAAGGAGGGCGATGTTACCTCCTCCCTCTTGGGGTTATCCGGAGGCTCAAGGGTGACAATGTATGTAGAGCTGCTGGCCAGTGCGGGAAAAGGAACCCTGGCGCTGTTGTCATCATCTGTGGGGAGGGATGGTAAAAGCACTGATTTTTAAAATATACATATATTTTAATTTTAACTGGCAAGTAGTAAGCATACATATTTATGGGGTACAGTGATATTTCAAGGCATGTATACACCATGTAATAACCAGATCAGGATAATGAACCCACCCACTCTAACATTTATCATTTCTTTGTGTTGGGGACATTCAAAATCCTCTCTACTAGCTATTTTAAAATATGTAATTAATTGTTAACCATAGTTTCCTTCAATGCTATAGAACATTAGCAGTCATTTCTTCCACCCAGCTGTCTTTCTGTATGTGCTAACCATCTCTCCTACGCTCCCCGCACATCCTTCGCAGCCTCTGGTAACCACTATTCTACTCTCTGCTTCTATGAGATGAATGTTTTTTTGTTGTAGGTTTTTTGAGACAGGGTCTCACTATGTAGTTCAAACTGGGTTTGAACTCAGTATGTAGCCTAGGCAAGCCTCGACCTCATGGCAATCCTTCTGCCTTTGGGATTAGAGGTGTGTGCCACCATCCTCGGCAAGCATTTTTTTTAATATTTTAAAAATATTAAAAAAATTTTTTAGGGGGCTGGGGATTTAGCTCAGTGGTTAGAGTGCTTGCCTTGCAAGCACAAGGCCCTGAGTTTGAGCCCCGGCACCAAAAAAAAAAGAAAAAAATATATTTTAATATTTAAGAACTATAGATTTTTAAATCAAAGAAAATTATAGAGACATGGAAAATGTAACTTATGAAAACCATATGTTAACAGAAGTGAATAAGAGCAGAAAAAAGATTGAAGAAACAAATGCAAGAATGAAAAACACCAAAGTGGTGCTCCATACCTGTAATCCTGGCACTCTGGAGAGATGCTGAGGCAGAAAGATCTCAGGTTAGTGCCCAGGCTGGGGCAATTTAGTGACTTAGTGTGACTCTGTGTCAAAAAATAAAGGAATGGGAGTGGAGGTCAGTGCAAAGGCCCTGGGTTCAGTCCCCAGTACTGCAAAAACAAAAACCAAACCAAACCAAAATAAAAAGAGTAATTTATTCTCCTCATTCATCATTTATTGACCAATGTCTCCTGGAGCTGAGAATGCAAAGATAAAAATATACGTCTTTGCCTTGAAGAAAGTCAGTCCTGTGGAAACATGGCAGAGAAACCAACATGTACAGAACCATACCACTCACGCTGTGAGGGTGCGTGCCCAGCGTGTCTGTGGGCACCAAGGAGGGCCCCAGCTCAGTCTGGAGTTGGGTCTCAGGGGACAAGCAGGCATTAGACAGAAAGGGGAAGGGCATTCAAAGCGGAGAGAGTGGTACATACCAAGCCATAGCACAGGAGAGCTTTACTCCCATGCAGCTTACAGGACCTCTGGGCTTGGGAGCCGCTGACAGGTGGTAGGATGTGCTGGTCTTCTGAGCCTTATCCGAAGGTGAGGGAGACAAGCCCCTTCACGTGTGTTTAAAAGATAATAGTTATATTGAAGTATTCACAGATCAGGAAATACCCTTATAAGTAGACCATTCAGTGTTTTTATTTATTTTTTTGTTTTTGGTTCTGGGGATTGAACTCAGGGTCTTGTGCTTGCGAGGCAAGTACTCTAACCACTGAGCTAAATTCCCAGCCCTGCATTCAGTGTTTTTAGAGGACTATATTCACAGTTGTGCAACCTTTACCACTAATTTTTTTTTTTTTTTTGGTGTTGGGGATCAAGCTCAGGGCCTTGTGCTTGCTAGTTCACCAATAATTGTAGAAAATATTTTTTTTAAAAAAAAGAACATATTAACCCTCCCCAAAAGAAAACCCCATAACCATTAATAGTCACTTCCCATTCTCTCTTCCCATCAGCCCCTGGTGACCATTAATCTAATATCTCTGTAAATATTCTTGTTCTGGATATTTCATATGAATGGAATTGTAGAATATGTGGTATTTCATGAGTAACTTCTTTTGCTTCAAATAACATTTTTAAGATTCACTAAGGACGTAACATGTATCAGTAATTCATATTTCCTTTATTCATTCAATAGTTAATGAACATTTCAGTTTTTTTGGCTAGTATGAATAGTGCTGTTATGACCATTTGTATATAAATTTTTTTGTATAAAAATTTTTGTGTGAGCATATATTTTCATTTCTTTTGGGTATATAACTATGAATGAAACTATTGGGTCATGTCTTAAATTACTTCTCTCTTTTTGCTGAGACAAAATATCTGACACCCAAAGTTAAAGGAAGACAGGTTTAACTGGCTCTATTTGTAGAGGTTTCAGTTCGTAGTTGGCTGGCTCCAAGGCAGGGTGGCATGGCAGAGGGACATCACGGAGAAACTGTTCATGGTGGACAGAGGGCAGCAAAGCAGAAGGCAGCAAAACAGCAAGGGACAAGTGGCTACAGCAGCCCCCTTTCCATCCCTTATATTCTGCACAGGGTACACACCCTTGGCCAGGTAGCATTCACACCCAGGGTGGGCCTTGCCATTATCCACACATAGAAGCATGCCAAAACATTTAGTGGACTAATTTAGTAATCACACTCTAGATCCAGCAGCCTCTGAAAAGCCCCACCTATGACTGCATGAGGCTTTGGGAGGACATCTAGACATAAACCGTAACAGTCCCCTATCAGATGTGTGATTCACAAAAAAAGAATTCTCACATTTTGTGGACTTTTTTCTTAATAGTGTTCTTTGATGCGTGACTTTTTTGATTATTTATTTATTTATTTTCATTTTTTTGAGACAGGGTCTTATTATATTGTCCAGCCTGACCTTGAACTCACTATATAGCCCAGGCAGGCCTCAAACTCATGATCCTCCTGCCTCAGCCTCCTGAGTGCTGAGACTACAGGTATGTGTCGCTATACTAAGTTTAAAATTTTGTCGTTTAGTTTATCTAGTTTTAATTTTGTTCCTCATGCTTTTAATGTTACATCTAAGAAGACTCAGGAATAACCTAAGGCAGTAATGGTGAAACTTTTAGAGTCTGAGTATCCAAACTGCAACTCAAAACCCAGTTATATATTGCAAAGCACCCACACTGCCCCCATGTGTGCTCTTACCTGATGTCCGGCTGGTAAGTCGATGCTGCGGCGACTTGGCTTGTGTGCCGACAGAGAAGGCGTCGCGTGCCCGCTGCAGCACTCGTGCAATAGGTTCGCTGCCACTAACCTAAGGTTATAAAGATTTACATACTCCTATTTCCTCCTATTTTTTTCCTGGGAGCTTTATGATTTTTTCTCTTACATTTAGGTCTATGATTTGTGTGTGTGTGTGTGTGTGTGTGTGTGTGTGTGTGTGGTTGAACCCAGGACTTTGTGCATGCTAAGAATGTGTTCTACCACTGAGCTATACCTCTATACACCCTGAGGCCCTAAATAATCAATTCTGTTTGTTTGCCTTTTTGAGACAGGATCTTGCAATGTAGTTCTGGCTGGTCTCAAACTCACAGATATCCTCCTGACCCCGTCTCCCCAGTACTGGGACTACAGGCATGTTGCCTAGCCTAAATGATTTATTTTGAATTAATGTTTTAATATGGTGAGGTAGTTACCCCACTTCATTCTTTTGCATGGGAATATCTAGTTGTTCTAGCACTGTTTGTTGAAAAGACTATTCTTTCCCTCAGTTTGTTTTTTAAAATGTCATTATAGATACGGTAGCAATCGTTTTCTAAACTATAGATTCATAATTGCTTACTGATGAGTTGAACTAACAAGAAAAGAATTTGTCTTGTGTTTCACAATTGGGTTAATTCCTGAAGATTAATTTTTTTTTTCTCCCTGAGACAGGGTCTTGCTATGTTGTTCAGGCTGGCCTTGACTTCATGGGAGTCCTCCTGCTTCTGCCTCCTGAGTGCCGGAATTACAGGTGTGCACCACCATACCCAGCCTGAAGATTAATTTCTTAATCTGTCAGTCTGTCCTAATTTCTTAATACGTCAATTGAAACATGTGTGTGCATGTGTGTGTGGGTGAAGCCAAGTCTCTCTACGAGTCATATGGGAATGTTAGCATTTTGAGAGTTGTTGCGCTGCTTTCCAAAGTGCCTGTATCATTTGGTAATCCTACCCAGGCTGATCAGGAACTCATGATCCTCCTGCCTCAGCCTCCCAAGGGCTTTGTGCGCCACCATGCCTGGTGAAATCGTTTTAAAAAAGTGTTAAATTCCCACCACGTGCCCGGTACCGTGCTGTGCTCTGGTGTAAGATGGCGAAGAAAACTCACACGGTCTCTGCCTGCGTGGGAAAAAGACAGGCAGTGTCTACATAGAGGTGGGGTAGGTTTCTCTAGGTGAAGAGTCTGTGTCCTGAAGAAAGGCTCAATTCACAGGGTACTTGGCTCTTTTGGGAAAATACGGGGCCAGTGGAGCTAGAGTGGAGTGGACAAGGACAAGATGTGACAGAAAAAGCAAGGGGTAAGGGGCAGTTAACACAAAGCCTTTAAATTATCACCCAGACTGTGCCTTGGTGTCCGTGGTGCGCCCAGCAAATGCACACGCGAGCTTGGATCATTTTTTAAAAATTAAGGAAACACTGCGCCACCTGTCGGAAGCCATAGGAACTACTATCTGGAGGGTTTTAAATCCGGACAAGGATTTTTTTGCTTTGTGATGAAAGGCAAATCCCACAGGAAAATCAGCTTGGAGCAGGAAGTGAGGATGGCTGTGTCCGAGGCCATCCTACGGTTTGAGAAGCTATTTAGTGCCTGTCAGCTGTTAGTACATGAATATTTATTAAGCTGTTTGGATTGAACTACTTACTATGCAAAGATGTTATGTACTTTTTCAACAGTGCCTTGAAAAAATTACTGAGCTACCAAAGGCACTGTTAAGAATTTTGGGATTTCATTCCAGGTGTTACTGGAAGCTAAGTTTTTGTTTGTTTGTTTGTTTGTTTAATTGCAGTTCTGGGGATAAAAAAAAGATCAAGGCTTCATGCATGGTAGGCAAGTCCTTTACTGTATAGATACCCAAACCCTGTATCTAATATTAAAAATATGCTTAAAAAGAACCACTGCCAAAAAAGAATCTGCCTTTGTAATTTCTACTTTCAAAGTAACATGTGCAGAGAGACTAAGCTTCTGATTTTGGGGACAATGGCAGATGTTTTTAGCTCTGCTTAGGAAGAGTTCAAACTGGGCCTTGAATCTGTTAGAATTTCTAACAGATGTGAACGCTCCACAGCCTTCTCTGATTCTACCAGATGTAGCCACGTTGCTCCGAGGGAAGCCATCAGCTCAAAACATGTAGTTACCGATTTCTTGTTTTCTGTTACACAGGGTGGATTTTCAGTTATCCTGATTTTTGGTTTGTCCATTTCTCTCCAAGAAATGGTCTAGACTGGTGGACCTTTCATCATTGTTTTCCCCAAGGGACAGCATTGTTCTACCACCCAGTAAAACAAATGCAATACTTTGCTTTCTGACTTCACTAGACTTTACGGAGGAAAAAAACTGAATTGAAATGATATGAGAGCTGGGCATGGTGGCGCACGCCTGTAATCCCAGCACTCAGGAGGCTGAGGCAGGAAGATTGCCTTGAGTTCGAGGCCAGTTTGGGCTACATAGTGAGTTCAAGGACAGCCTGAACTACATAGGCAGACCTTGTCTCAAAAAAAGAAAGAAAGAAAAAGAAAGAAAGAAAGAGAGAGAAAGATAAAGAAAGAAAGAAAGAAAGAAAGAGAAAGAAAGAAAGAAAGAAAGAAATGGGTGTAGGATTACTAGGGCAGAAGCATATGGCTTGAATTTTTAATTTTTACTTTTATTTGCACTTATCTTATGCTTCATTTATTCCTGTGCCGTAAGTTTTTGTTTCTTATTTCTTCCGGGACGTCTTTTTCTTCTGTGCGCCTTCCTCTTCGGGTTCAGGAACAGTTTGCTCCTTTTCAGTGGGGTCACCTCAGTGTGGGGGAGCTCGCGGGTTACCCCACCCTGAGCTCTGTGAGAAGGCAGTGCCTCCTCGGTACTCTCTTCACCTGCATGTGTTCAGTGAGCAGAGACTCTACACCTAAACCCTTCAGTTCACATTACTCTGCATTTTTAAGTGTGTGCAGCCGGGATTCAGCATTCCTTTTGGGCCAGTGACCCTGTGTGCGGCCCTGTTTGGCCTGTAACGCCAGAGCAGTGCACACTGCCTCCTCAAAGTGACCGCCTCAGACACACAGACCCTGGATGGCTGGGCAGTCTCACGGGTGTTCTTAAGGTGAATGAACATGCAGGTTTGAGGCTCCTGATTTGCATGATTTTGTGGGGTCTTCTGAGTCTAGAGTAGTGAACCATGTTCCAGGTCACCTCAGCCTTCTTATAAGAAGTGGAAGAATTTTTAAAATTTTCCTTTGGTTCAATATATATATATATATTTTTTTGTGGGGTGGGGGGGTGATGTAGCTCAGCACAAAGGTCCTGCGTTCAATCCACAGCGCCACAAACCAACCCTGAATCCACACTGTGTGTTATTTATGATGTTAGGGTGTAAGACTGCCTTTTTTTTTTTTTTTTTTTTTTTTTGAGGCAGGGTCTCACTATGTAGCTCAGGTTGGCTTCAAACTCGTGGCAGTCCTCCTGCCTCAGCCTCCTGGCATTATAGGCATGTGCCACCACATCAGTTTGCCATTTTGTTTGTCCTGTTTTTTCCTCCCATTTCTTTTTCCTGTCTTCCCATGGGATACTTGAACGTTTTTAGAATTCCATTTTGATTCATTTCTAGTGTTTTTAGTATTTCACAGTGTAGCCTTTTTAGTTGCTGCTCTAGGTATTATGTGACTTATCACAGTTCGCTACTGTTTATAATCTTACCAGTCAGTGAAGTTTGAGTCAACTATAATCAGTGGCTAAAATATCCCAAGGAGATTATAATTTTCTGCAAACTAAGTGCCATCAGCTAAGTGGTCACATACATCCCAACTGGGGTCTCTAAGTGAGCGCACAGATGAACACAGGGCGGCGCCTCAGCTCGTGAACTTGATTCTTTCCACGATTCCAAACTGAATTGGATGAGAGCTGAATCGAATTCAATGGTTAGGCTTGATGTTGACCTTATGGGGAAATTTGATTCAATTCTCATCCAGTTTGTTTTGTGACCAGAATTGTAGAAAGAATTAAATTCGTGAACTGAGGTACCACTGTATTACATGAAGTTGAAAAGAGCTGCTTAAAATAGGATTTTTATACCATGATCTCATTTTGCCAAATAAAAGAACTTGAAAAATCATATACCAGGTGCAGTTCTTTTTTGGGGGTGGGTGCTGGGCATTGAATTCAGGGCCTTACGCTTGCTAGACAAGCGCTCTACCACTGAGCTAAATCCCCAACCCTGCTGGGTGTATTTCTTTCTTTTTTTCTTTTTGTTTCTTTGAAACAGAGACTCACTATGTAGTTCAGGCTGGCCTTGAACTCACTGTGTAGTCCAGGCTGGCTTTCAACTCATGGTGATCCTCCTGCCTTGGCCTCCTGAATGCTGGAACTACAGGTGTGCGCCACCATGCCTGCCACCAGGGGTATTTCTATTTTATTTACTCTTTTCCATTTTTTGTGTGTTTTAAAATTTTGTCGAGACAGAGTCTCACCATGTAATTCAGGCTGACCTTTGAGCTCCGTATGTAGCCCAGGCTGGCCTCAAACTCTCAGTGATTCTCCTGCCTCAGCCTCTTGAGTGCTGGGATCGCAGGCATGTGCCTCCACACCCAGCCCCACAGTTCATTAATTTTCTAACTAGAAGTATCAAACTTTTCATTTCATTGGGAAAAAGCAGTTAATATACTTCTAATAAGAGCAAGTCAAATGCCTAAATCAAAATCTTAAACTTTACAGATTTATCTATACTTTCGAGTAGTTTCTCAAAATAAATTTTTTTTTTTTTGTGGTGCTGGGGATCAAACTCAGGGCCTTGTGCTTGCAAGGCAAGCACTCTAATCACTGAGCTAAATCCCCAGCCCCTAAATTTTTGTTTTTGACACAAGTTTTTGCCATGTAATTCAGGCTGGCCTGAATTCACTATGTAGCGCAGGCTGGCCTCGAACTCACGGTGAGCCTCGTGCTTCAGCCTCCCAAGTGCTGGAATTACAGGAGTGTGCCACCACACTGGGCTTGTTTTTTATTTTTTACCAACTCACAACTAAGCATTTGTCTTAAGTCTCAGAGTCATCTTTGGACTTGTACTTCTGAGAACTACAGAGACCTTGCTATTGTCCCTATTTGGAAATTAAGTATGGCAGTTTAAGGTATGTTTGGTGTTAGATTGCCAAGGGCTGGACTTGTGATAGTTCATTTTGATTGTTAACTTGACTGGATTAAGAGCTGCCTAGGAAGTTAGCAGAGCCCACTTCTGGGTGTGTCTGGGTAGATCATGGGAATGCAACCCTGGGAGCTGTGTCTGTTCTCTGGCTTCTCCCTGCTCTCTACTTCCAGGATGCTCTGAGTTGAGCAGCTTTCCTCCATCACACCTGTCTGGCGTGATGTTTCTGCCCTGGAGATAGCAGACTACAGATTGTAACCTCTGAAGCCATGAGCTAAAATGAACCTTTTCTCCTTTAAATTGTTATGTATCAAGTGTTTTGTCTCAGCAATGGAAAACTAAATAATGTAGCTTCCTAAGATTCTTTTTTTTCCCCTAAGATTCTTAACACAGCTTCTTCTAAACCTTCTTCCTTCCATTTAATGAGAATCTATGCATAGAATGTTACTGCTATCAATGACAGTTATCTTACTCAACGGTCTGGGCCAAAAAAAAAAAAAGATGCAAATTACTGCTATAGAGACTCAGGTACAATTAAATATTCGTTCCTGTGATTTGTACATGTCACATGCAGAAGCCTAATTTTGATGTGTAAAAATTTCCAGAAATTAAGAATACTTGAAAAAAAAGTCATTTTATTTGTACACTTAAAAAGTTGTACATAGAAACTTGTAAACAGTTCTGTAAAAGTGAAAGAACTGTAGGGGGAAGGGAGGGTGAAATTTCTGAACATTGAGGAAATTAGAGAAATAAAACAAAAACAGTAAAATGTTTAAAAAAATTAACATTTTCCAAGTATAAATTTTATAAATACAAAACAAATTCACAAATTTCTCTGAATGCTAAATAAATATCTAGTTAATAAACTCAGACTGAGTATGTCCAGCCAGCACTGGTGCAGCACTTCGCGGGGTATCAGACCGGATCCATTCATGTGTAGTGTGGAAAGAGTGTGCTCATTAAACCAGATTCTTAAGACATGTACGCATTTCTCTAAAGTGTGCTAAAGCAGAAGACCCATCTGTGTAGAAACATCTTCCTCAATACCACAACTTCTAAGAATCAATGACAAAATAAATCATAGGGTGAAAAAATATTTTCCAAGATATCTGCACACATGAATGATCTCAAAATGTACAAAAACTTCTGTAAACCAGTACTGTATCCAATACATCTATCAAACTTATTAGATACTGAACAAAACTGTAGCAAAGGAAGTCTTTCCTACATTCTCCTGAGTGCTTAATATTAAAATTGAGACTAGTGCAGGCCACACTTCGAGTGGTCAATCAGTTGTTATTGCTTTATACATACATCTGCTTTAGAGCATGATTTAATGTTCCATTTTCATGAACAATTTTTTTTCCTGAAATATATCCTTTAGAAGGACAAAAATTAGATTCGTGACTTTTTTGCAGCTGGCGGTGTGCTGATGTGGTCCACGTTGCTACTGGGTGGGACGCGGAGTCCGAGCTTGTGAGCTTGAATATGAAAAAAGGCTTGAAGCCTAGTTCCAGCTTTTGCTTCACTCGTATTGCGAGGGTTATACTCAAAGCAGTTCGAAAACATTAATTCGATATCATCAATAAACTCAGCTAGAGAGGGAAAAAGGAAACGAGATTAGAATCAAAGTACATAAATTATTTGTCTCCTAGCTGGAAACTTCGTTAAGAAAACGTGAGCCCACTCTTTTCTTTAGAGAGAGATGATTCTGAAACAAGTTAGCAGAACTGGGGCTTAAATTGCTTAACTATAACACATCTTAAAACTGTTTTGTTGAAACTGTGCACTTCTGTAATGTGAAGAACCTCCTTTAGTGATACAGGGTTCTTCAACGCATTCAACCCTAATCCATCTTTCTTGGCCATCTGCAATGATATGCATTCCAGGAGCTCTCGGATGTCATTTACGCAACTATATAAACATACATCATTTGAAACAAAAACAGCCCCATCTCTTAAACAAAAATAATTTTCAAAGGAAAACATAAATTACTTACATGCTAATTTATATTCACATTTATTCACTTTTTCACGAATTATATTTAAGGCAATGGGCTTTTTAATGATGTCATAGTAGTCTGGCACCTGTAAAATAATTCCAGTATATCTCTCCATAAAAAAAGTTTATTGGAAATAAGTGGTTAAATATATAAAGGTTTTGCATTTAAAAAGCACCTTAACATCAGTCTCTGCGCCCGAGTGTCCCACTACAGTAATCTGACAGACCGTCAGCTGTCACAGTGCCGCAGCCTGCTTGATGCCCATGGAAATGTTAGCACTTTCTTATGAAAAGAAAATTCCAAAGTTTTGCTCACGGTTCGCTCCCTCTGCATATACATATACATATACATATATGTCTGTAAAATCTTTAATGAGCATTACTGAATTTGTAATAAGGCATAAAATGTATGTGAAAAAAATTCAGGACAAAAACTACCCAGGAAAAATAAGCCAAATGAAAATTTAATTTTTATTTGATGCCATTCAATATTAATTATTCCTTTACATTCTTGCTGTAGAAATCTCAAGGTAGAATTCTGATATCACTTTTCTCAGAAACATTCATGACACAGTGACAAGTGAAGCTTTTTTCGTTTTTGAAACAGGGTCTGGCTATGTAGTCCAGGTTGGCCTAGAACTTCCGGCAATTCTCCTGCTCCAGCTTCCCAACTGCTGGGATTACAGGCGTGAACAACCACATCCAGCACAAGTGAAGTTCTTCATGATATAGTTGCGTTAAAAGCTCGACTCCATTAAAACTGTCCACCATTCCCTGTATTTTCATTTCTGGGTGTTTAACTTAGTCCCTGCTTCCTGAAACATCTTTATTCCATTTTTCACTATTGAGATTCTATCTCTGTTCAAATGAGCAGTCCTAATATTTTTTCTATTTAAAAAAATTTCTGGCCAGACATGGTGGCGCACACCTGTAATCTCAGCACTTGGGAGGCTGAGGCAGGAGGATCAGTGTGAGTTCAAAGTCAGCCAGGGATATAGTAGTGCTCAAGGCCTGTCTGAATTGCATAATGAGAACCTGTCTCAAAAAACAAACAAACAAACAAACCACAATAACAAACAAATTCTAATTTCTGCTATTCTTTCCCTCTCAAATATTCAAATCAGCATTCTTTTCTTCTCTAGGTCTGTAATACATTACTGCACTATAACACTGTTCTGTCTCCTACACGGCACATCACATCCTGCCACACATATATAAAGCACCATTTCATATCCTTGAGTTAGGCCAGCCATCACTGCTATTGAAGAGCACTTATTTTTCCTATCAAGGTCTCCTAGGTTGTGGTCTCTGGCCAGGACCTTACCATCATCTGGGGACATGTTAGGAATGCAAAAAAAAAGGAATTCAACGAAATGTGTTTACAGCAACCCAGACTCATGACACAGGGAGTCCTCTGGGGTGGGACCCTGGAATCATTTTTTTTTTCCAGTGTACTGGGTGAGAACTGAACCCAGGGCCTCTCCATTGAGTTACATCTTCAGTTTTAAATTTTTTTTTCCATTTGAGACAGGGTCTCACCAAGTTGCTAAATTACCTGGGTTTGAATTTGTGATCCTCCTGCCTCTGCCTCCCAAACTGCTGGGATTACAGGTGTGCACCACCATGAATGGCTAAGAATCTGTTTTAAGAAACCTTCCCAGTGGTTCTGATCCACGCTGAAGTTTGAGACTATTATTATGCATTAAAAAAATACTACTAATGGTATTTACTTGGATTAACTATATATACTCATTACACAGAACAAAAATACAGATTACTTCATCATGTTGCCATGGTTTATAAAGAAGTGGTCATAGGATTAGAAGGGACAGAGGAGACTATGCTAACTACATTCTTTTTCAATATAAGAAACTAACCTTCCAAGTATGTATGGCTTTTAATTTTATTTTTTAAATTGTTATTGTTATTATTATTATTATTTTGGGTGCTGGGGATCAAATTCAGAGCCTTATGCTTTCTAGTCAAGTGCTCTACAACTGAACCAAGTCTCCAACCCCCGAATATGCCTTTTTAAAAAACAGGGTTTCGGAAGAAAAAAACAAAAAACCCCCAGAAAAACAGGGTTTCAGCAGCTTCAAAGCTGCCAGGAGGACTAAATCAGACAAGGTATCTACACACACTCCACAAAGTCTAGTTACATCAGTACCTGGATTTTAGAGACGAGTTTCAAGAAAGGCCAGCTGTCGTCATGCCGTACTAGTTCCACAACAAGCTGTTCAAAAGCAGACAACTCGTGAACTCCTCCCTGCCGGCCAGAGCTCCTTCGGTTTAGTGGCACAGGAGATAACTCTGAATAAACAGAGACATTTTAGGCAGTATCAAAACAGAACAACGATCACACAAGCTAAAGGGGAAATATTAATGCAAAATAAATTCAAACACAAAATAGATACTCTATAAACTGAGAGGTTAACTAAGTTATTTCCTCAGAAATTTGAAACTCTGGCCAAATACTCATATTTCCTTTTTGATCTTAAAATTTTCAACTGAATTAAACATTCATGGGAATAGATCATAAAAAGAGGGTGGTACAAAATAAAAATCTACAACGCAATATTGGTGGATTTTTACTCCATTTTATTAAAACTGTTTCAACTACAGTAAAATGAAACAAAGCAGTTCTTTAGTATTTCTTACAGTGTACCTTTAAGAAAGAAACCACTTCAGATCTGGAAACCAGGCCGCTATACAAATTACCTCCCATGGCAGAAATGCAATTGGTGATAAAGTCAAAGATCAGTCTTTGTTTTTTGAGACAGGGTCTCACTATGTAGTTCAGGCTGGCCTCAAAACCACTATGTAGCCCAGGCTGGGCTCCAACTCCCAGTGATCCTCCTGCCTCAGCCTCCCAGGTGCTGGGATTACAGGCATGCATCACCATGCCTGGCAGATATTAAAATTTTATTGTTACTGACCTAGAAACAGGATAGGATTGAAGGAATAAAGAATAAATAAAGAGGGCTGGGCTTGTAGCTTAGTGGTACAACATATGCTTAGCATGCCTGAGGGCTTGAGTTTAATCCCCAGCACCAAAAAACCACAAAAAAACAAAAAATAGATTATTATATAAATATTACTCTAAACAAAAGTCATAATTAAAAAGATAGCTGGTGACTACTCCCTAAAAATATGATTGCCTTTAGCCCTGTTCCAGAATCCAGTTCTTTAATGGCAGCCACATCAACTAATCTACTGGAGCTTGCCTAGGTGATGAGTATGCATGTTTGAGGGAAGAAATGGTGGGAACAACTGAAATGTGTTATGCTGAAACTCTTCAGATATTGGCCAGACACCTCCATTAAAAACTGAGCACTATTTGTAAATGTATTTCATCACCCTGCTACATTACCAGAAAGACTAAGGACATAGTTTACCTTTACTTCCCAAATAGGTGCCCCTTCCATGAACAGTATGCTGTAGGTCAGACTGCTCCCTGATAACTTTATGTATCTTAGTGACACCCTTAAAAAATGACCCAAAATATGCCAGCATTCAGTATTTTCAGATCGTTCAATTTTTTAAAGAAGGAGTTTAAATTCAGATTTGATACCTGTAGATTGTCTTTTCCTGCCTCTTCTCTTGGACTCACTATCTTGTACAGAAAGTCTTGAAGCAACATTTAAAGACCTTGACTCTTCACTTGGCTTTGTGGGGATGACTCTGATGTTAGGGAAGTGAGGGCTGTTTTCTGACATACTATTGGCACTTCTTCTGCCTCTGCGTTTTCGGTGGGGACTAAGGAGTTCCACAAACACATCTGCTTGCTCTGTGCCATGACTGTGGCGTGTAGAACGACTGACGATTCTTGAAGATCTGGTTTCTGTAGGAGGAGCAGATCTTATCTTTCTTAGGTTTCTACCAGTAGTTCTAGAAGAAACAGTTGTTTTGGGTGTACTCTGCTGACTCCTTGAAGGGTATCTTCTAGGATCTTGTCGTTGGCCACGACTTGAGAAAGAAGCATTAAGCCTCCCCCGTGTTTTAATTGGCAATCTAACTTGTGGTCTTCCTCGTTTTGGTGGGCTACAAATATCATTAGAAAACACAATTATTGTACAGAACAATGACGAACATATTTTTGACTCTAGGATATCATCATGAAAATCAAGTCCTAAATTATGACAAGCTGTAATAAAATTCTCAGGAGAATCAACAGACCTAGGCGATAGTCTTGAAAAATTTATGAGACTGATGAACTAATCTTAAAATACAATTATTTTGTCTCTCTTTGCTACAAGAGTCTACTACTTTTCATTATCATCGATACAGAAGTAGACAACGCCAGCTGAGGGCTGACAGCAAAATGGATCCTCCACTTGCGATTCCTGAGTACCAAGCCAAGAACCTCTTTGCCACATTCTGCTTCTGACTGTAAAATACAACATTAGATCTACTCTTTTAATTCCATTAATTAAAAGGATGGTTCCACACAATGGGATCCACATTTGAAAAGGGAGAGGAGTGAGAAAGAGAACAAAGAGTACTTCCTCAGGTATGGCTATGGCCAGGCTTGCTGACAGAAAATCCCCAGGAGAATGAACTGTCCTTTCATTTCAGCCCTGAAACAAAGAGTCAAATTAGGGGAGACCGCTCCAGTGCTGCCAGGGCAGGAGTGGTCCCGGCGCCGTACTCATTAGTAGGCCGGATGACACCGCGTGATCATTATTCTCGACTGTCAACTTGACTAGCTTGAGAAACACCTAGGAGCATAGTAAAGCATGCTGCTGAGAGTGTCTGTGAGGGTGTTCTGACAGGTGGCTGTCACGAGGAGGGGAGAGTGACGGGGGGGCCCCACCCTGTGTGGGTGACACCATCTAATCTGGTTGCTCTCTCACTGTGCTTCCCAGCCACCACGAGTAAAGGTAAGCAGTCTACTCGGCCTCACATCAGGCCAAGAAACAATGGAGCCAGCAGATCATGGAATGAAGCCTCTAAAACTATGAGCCAAAATAAATCTTTCCTCTTAAAGCTGATATATGCCAGATATTTTGTCAAAGCAACAGAAAGCTAACACACACGGTTTGCTAAATTGCAGAACACTTGGTTATATGTTAGTAGAGAAGTTGTTTCTGGGTGGTCTGGGGAAGGGGCACAAAAATAGTGCACTTCCTGGCCTATACAGCTCTCTCTCTCTGGGCTACCAAGACCAGCAATACTCCTTGGGAATGTTTACAATAATATAAAGAGCAAGGGCAATTTCTTTACATATAGCTTAAAAAATTTATAGAATGCAACTGGCAGACCCTCATTTAATTGCACGAGGACTCACCTGAGTTCTTCTTCTTCTTGAGAGTCATCATCATCTTGTTCTACCTCATATTCTTCCTCCTCACTTTGACCCTCTTCATCATCATCATCAACTTCATCCTCTTCACCCTCCAAACTCTCTCCCATTTCCTCATCACTTTCCAAGGATGGTCTCTGTCTAGAGGAGAGTCTTCTAGAACGTTGCTTTGGTCGACATTCAGGACAAAACCAATCTCCTTCAGGCACAGTCTGAACAAATCACATAAATGATCATGAATCATCTACTGCTCAAGATCTCAGTGTCTGAATTCTAATCTCTGAGAAGTAGGAGAAAAAAGTACCTTGAGCTTTGGTCGAACACAGTAGGTATGATGACCCCTATCGCAGCCATCGCAAAGTACCATATTTTCAGCATCCCCCTTCTTACGGCATATCTTGCAACGAGCATTCAGTATAGATTTAGACCAAATCACACTGCGATCCAGGGTAGATAAGTGAAGGAAGACTTGGGAGAGGCTAGCAGAGGAAAGGAGAGACTCTCTCCAGCGGTCCAGGACTGTTTTGTAAGAACGCCCACTGTCACTAGCATCTTCAATGAAGGGAGAAAATGATTAAAGAAAATATTTGCTGAGCCCCATCTTATTTATGACATAAGGAATTACTGAAATCCATAAATCAAATGCTTGGGAATTTCAACTGTTAAAAGAGAAAATAACTTTTGCAATGTGGTCTCAATCTAGTCTTTGTACCAAACCTTGATTTAATTTTAAAAACTGGCTAAATATAATCACAAGTAAGTTACTATTCAAGTATGTTACTCCCACTTTTCCAGATAAAAGATGGCCTGCTCTCTAACTTATATATGAAGCATATATATGTGAAGTTTCTTTTGGGTTGATGAAAATGTTCCAAAGTCAGACAGTGGCCTTGGCTGCAAAACCATGAATATAGTAAAAAAAACCACTGCATTGTATACTATAAAAGCAAATTTTATGATGTGTGAATTCCATCTTGGTAACTGTGTTATTAAATTTATCACTTATGTATAAATACAAATTGTCTTCAGTCTCTGAGAAAATATTTTACAACTGAGGTAAATAAAACAATGTTTATACTCCCAATAAAGTTTTAGCACCAATAATTATCTAGAAACATTCAAAGCCCTCTGTCATTAATATCCTTTAGAAAAAATTAAGAGTCATTTGACTATATGCTAAATACTATCAATCTATAATCAGGCCATCATTTTTTTGAAATTACTGATTGACTGATTGATAGGTTTCTTTTGAGACAGGGTCTCACTTTGAAGTGCAGGCCGGTCTCAAACTTATGGTGATCTTCCTGCCTCAGTCTCCTGAGTGCTAAGACTACGGACATCCATCACACCCAGCTTGTCATTTTATACTGGCACGTGCTTTCCATCTGTCTTTGATACTGATTCCACCTTAGTTTTCCAGAAGACTTCTTTTGTTTTTGTTTTTGAGGGAGGGAGTGGGTTGTATGAGTTGAGACAGGATCTTTTCCCAAGCTGGTTTCCAACTCCCGACCTTTTTCCCTCAGCCTCTTGAGTGCTGGAATTACAGGCAAGTGCCACCAGCAACTAAAACATTATTCCTAATTATGAAAAGCCTACTACACCATGTCAAAATTCTGCAAAGCATGTGAGACTCCATATATAGTCTGGTTTGGCAGTGCCATATTTCATACTACTCTTCTCAAAGCCTCTCAGGCAGTAGACTAACTGTTAAGAGAATGAAGGGTCCAAAATCTGTCTACTTTGGTTTGAATTGAACACTGGTTCTCTTATACAAGATTGGGAAGTTATTCAACGCTTCTGCCTATAAGGATCCTGAAGAGTAATACACGGATAGTATCTCAGAGTGACTAGATACATTAAATGAGGTAACACACATGATGCAGGTAAAGTGCGTGTCATAGAGTAAATGCTATTTATTTATTTTCTGGTGATGGTACTGGGGGGTTGAACTCAGGGCTTTTACACTGAGCTACATCTCAGCCCTTTTTTAGCTTTTATTTTGAGACAGAGTCTTGCTGAGTTGCCCAGGCTGGGCTTGAACTTTTGGTCCTTTTGCTTGAGCCTCCCAAAGTGCTGGGATCACAGGAGTTGCCACCAAATCCGACTAGCAAATACAGTTACTGTTATCATTATTCCTGCATTGTATTGTTCCCCCAGTGTGCAGCACTTTAGGAGCTACGAAACAAGTTTATTCTACGTTTCCTATCTTCAAAAGTTTTTAGTATAGCTGGAAAGGTGAAAATATTCATGAGTTACAACTATAAAGCAATACACCTGCCAAATGCTACTAGGCCCGAAGCTGTCAATTGACTATGAGGTGACTGAGACAGGACATGGGACCAAGGATCCAACCAGGCAGTGAGTCACTCTCTAAAAAGTGAGGATGCTAAAAGGCAAGCCCTTCAGGAGCTGGGGTGGAAAAGGGTGCCACACACACAAGGAAAGGAAATGTACGCATTTGGGTTTGCTGCTGGGTATTAAACCTGGCCTAAGAATCCAAAACTACAAGCAAAGGCTTGAATAGGTTTAAAACTTGAAAGAAACACAGGCTAAGATTTTACAATGGCCCAGGCTACAGTTAAAGTGCTCATGTGAATGTTAGGAACCAGTGCAGATCTTTGTAAATGTTTTGCTCTGAAAACATTTCCCCAGATCGAATTCTGAGGAATGAGACTTAATTAAACCCAAAAGGGAGCTTCCCTAGCATGTGTGGAGGCCTCCTCTCAATTCCCAGCAGCTCCCACACGAGTGCACATGTGTGTGCTTTTGATCCCCGCCCCCCAGAAGGCACGTGTGGAAACTAAACACTGTAAGAGCCAGCAGAATCAGGCTCATAATCACTTCAGATATTAGAAACAGACACAGAATAGAAAATAACTATGTTTAATGTTTTAATTTTTTTTGTTTAATGTTTTAAGAAGTAAGAGTTTAAAAATGAGTAACTTAAGTTTAAAAAAGAATCAGGGGCTACAGGTGCAGTTGAGTGGTAGAGCACCTGCCTAGCATGCCTGAAGCCTCAGGTTTGATCTCCAGCATGGGTTTATATCCAGGCATGATGGCACACACCTGCAATTCCAGCATGTAGGAGGCTGAGGTAGGAGGATTGCAGGTTTGAAGGTTTGAGGCCAGCCTGGACTACACAGCAAGACACTGTCTCAAAATAAAAAAGCAGGACAAAAACAAAACAATGCAACTTCTAAAAGTATTTAGTAATTCAATGGGAGAAGGAAACACTCAATGGATGGGTCAAATGGCTCTTCAAAGCTAAAGAGATAGGGGTTGGGGATTTAGCTCAGTGGTAGAGTGCTTGCCTAGCAAGCACAAGGCTCTGGGTTTGAACCCCATCAAACCACCCCCCTACCCCCAAAAAGACCCTAAAGCTAAAGAGAAATACAGTGAAGTAGAATTTTGGGGGTTTGTTTTGTTTTGTTTTGTTTTTTTTGAGATAGGGTCTTACTCTGTAGTTCATGCCGGTCTTGAACTCACTATGTAGTCCAGTATAGCCTTGAACTTGTGGCACTCCTCCTGCCTCAGTCTCCCAAGTGCTGGAATTATATAGGTGTGTACCAGTATGCCGGTGTGAAGTGGGGATTAAGTGCAAAGACATTTAGAATATAATTCAGACAGTGTATTTCTACCTTTAGCGTTCTAAAGCCTGTGTGTTGTAGGTGTCTTTTTTTTTTGGTAGGGATTGAACCCAGGAAGCTCCGCTCCCCACCACTAAGCTACACTCCGGCCCTTAGGTGAGTGCCTTCTGTAGACAGTAGTTGAATATTATATTTCTAATCCAGCCTGGAGAATACAATCCATTTAAATGCATTTGATTTGTAGCTACCGTTTCATTTTGTGCTATCTATCTGGATTTTTGCATAAGGCTTCACAAAAGCTCTGCCCTCAGTCGGATCTGCAAGGAAACTGCTAGTTCCAACATCATGAAGACACCTTCGGGGTAAAATGGAGAACATTCTGAGGTTGTGGAGGCCGATGTGGAAGAGTAGAAGAAAGGACAAATTATGAAAAACATTTGCAACTTCGGAAGACCGTGCCAATATTTTTTAAGTCAAAGGTAGTGAAACACTATGGGTTTTGGTCAAACAAGTGTTTTTGATTTTTTTCCTGGTACTGGTGGGGATTGAAGCCAGGACCTCGTACATGCTAGGTAAGCCTTTTATCACCGAGCTACATCATTATCCCATCACTGAGGTATAAACTATCTTAATATGATGAATTATAAATTCAACATCTAAAACCAAACCAAACCAAAAACATGTAGGTAGGAGGATTATGAGTTTGAGCCCAGCCTGGGCTACACAGTGAGTTCAAAGCCAGTATGAGCTACAGAAACACCCTATCTCAGAAAACAAACAAAAAATTCCCCCAAACCCCAAACAAAACAAAACAACCTAACATGGAAATAGAAGCAGTTGTGACATTGAAACTGTTTTGGAACTTGAAACTCGTATTTTCCCACAGACATAATGTTAAGTTCCTAGATTGGTCCCTAAATTCCCCCTAAATTATTGTATTATTCTTATCATTCTAATTATAAATTATAGAGTATTTCCTTACTTGTGTTTCTCCTTGACACTTGGTATTTCTGATTTACTACTTCTTATACTGTGCTCTGTCACTAAACTATTTTTATTTTTTATTTTTTTGAGGTAGGGGGTCTCACTTTGTAGTTCAGGCTGGCCTTGAAATTGTGGCAATACTCCTGTCTCAGCCTCCCAAGTGCTGGAATTACAGGTGTGTGCCACCACACCCAGCCCACAGTATTTTAAAGTCATATCCCAAATGGTAGAGAATTAAATTAACAGGAAAAAAATATTTATGCATAATTTTAGTAGTCTAGGTCTGCCGCAGAGTTTAGTTATCTTCCCCCGGCACAGCACCCTTTCAGCGCAGGGGAATGAACCTGAACTCGTCCTTTACGCTGGGCACGAGTCCAGACTTTTCTCATTTTGCAGGCAGGGTCTCCTGTCGCTAAGCTTCCCAGGTGGAGTGCAAGCTTGTACCCTTCCACCTGAGCCTCCCAGAGGCCAGATCACAGGCATGCGCCACACTATGCTTGGCTTGGTCATCTTTCTTTTGATGAAACTCTTCACAAAAGATGAGAATGAAATATAGTGTAAGAACATGCACTAAAATGAGTAAATTAGGGTGGGCACATGCCTGTGATCCCAGCATTCGGGAGGCTGAGGCAGGAGGTTTGCCCAAAATATTTTTTTCAATTGCCACAATTTCGAGGCCAGCCTGGGCTACATAGTGAGTTCAAGGCCAGCCTGAACCACATAGCAAGACCTTGTCTCAAAAAACAACAAAAACCAAAATGAATAAATTAGAAAAATAGTATTTTGGCATTATTTAAAAATTAAATCTCTGCCAGGCAAGCACAAGGCCCTGAGTTCAATCCCTAGCACCAAAAGAAAAAAAAAAAATCTTAACTGAAGCAGTTCAGCCTTTAAAATGAAAACAATCTCAAGTTTTTCATGTTAGTCTCAATTTCATGTCAGCTAATAACATTCTATTAAAGGTCAATTTCAAAATCAATTACAGAATACTTACCAAGTGGAGCTTTGAGAAAACGCCGCTCAATGCCCTGTTCTATCTGGAAGAGCGCTGTTGCCAGGTAATGAACCACGCTGCTCACTGATTGTGGTGTACTTGCATTAGTTG
Organism: Hystrix cristata; assembly: GCA_004026905.1. NCBI lineage: Eukaryota > Metazoa > Chordata > Mammalia > Rodentia > Hystricidae > Hystrix > Hystrix cristata. The sequence continues at coordinate 23,823 of PVJO010000348.1, forward strand.
AGACAGTACTTGGAGTTTCTGTTTTTATCCCCAAAAGTCTACATTAAAACAATGAAGAGTTCATGGCCCTTAAAAACACTATGGTGAAACTTGAACCTACTCATTCCTTCAAATGCTTATTTATACCTGTGTAAAAAACTCTCCTTAACATCAAGAAGCTACAATATGCTAGTAGGGGAAGGGAGACTCGTTTCGGACTGAAGGGGAGAAGATACGAGAGGGAAGGCTTTGGGAAGGGTTTTATTTTCTTTACTTTTTATTTTTTTGGTTTTTTTGAGACAGGGTCTATGTAGTTCAGGCTGGCCTTGAGCTCACTATGTTGCCCAGGCTGGTCTCGAATTTGCAACAATCCTCCTGCCTCTGCCTCCCAAGTGCTGGGATTATAGGCTGCACTACCACGCCCAGTTTGGGAAGGGTTTTAGACAGAGGGTGATGACAGACAGTAAAGGCTGTGTATTTTGGGCAGCTTATCTTTATTTCTCCATCGTTCATTAGCCTCCAGTCTTGTTCCCTTTGCAGTAAATCTCTATAGTGCAGCTAAAATGATCATTTAAAAGTACAGTACAAACCCATGTATAAATGGTCTTGCCCTCCAATGTCTTGGCTCCCCTCTTTAGGGCTCAGCCTTGCGGTCAGGAGGCTTTCCCCAGCACTCCCTTTACTGTTGTCTGCGATCTGTTCCATCACAAATAGCCCTCCTGTGAACTACATTTGCACTGAGAGTTTACCTTCTAACAGAGCCCCAACTTTGCTCTGTAATTGTTAGCCTGACTCATGTCTCGCCACTATTCCCTTCTAGATAACTCCTTAAGAGTCTATATTAGCCAAAATAACTCTGAAAAATAATATTCTAATGAGTTGTGTCTTGGCAGCATTAGTAAAATGTGGAGTAACAGAGGTCTCAAGGTTTAGAAAATGATCACTTCAGTGTTTAGAAGTGTTAAATTCTTACTTTGGGTGGGTGCTGGGGATCGAACTCAGGGCCCTGTGCTTGCTAGGCAAGCACTCCACCACTTGAGCTAAATCCCCAGCCCTTATGTTTTTAAAAGACAGAAAAACAAAACAAAACAAAAAACAAAACCCTATGCATTTACTAAAACCTCCCCCTAAAGTGGCAAGGAAAAGCTGATGGTTACTTTAGAAAAATCTACTTTGTACCTGTCTTTCATGATGACCCTTGCTTGTTCATCAATTTCCATCTCTTCTACATCTTCATTCACAGTTTTAATTATTCCATTTTCCTTGTTTTCCTCACTTAAGAGCTCATATCGCCCGCTTTCTAAGGCTGATCTCCACATGTGGCGGTCTGTAACCTGTAATGAAACCCAAACTTACTAACCCTGAAAAATGGACTATGTAGTTCCTAAGAGATATGAAATTTAATGTACATATAAAATTAATTCATGGATATTCTAGAACAGATTATAAATAAAAATGGGATCTAAAAATAAGGCTACTAAGTGGCCAAAATGGAATTCACAGCATTAATAGTTAAAAGCTTTAATGCCTTATTGTCTAAATAATCATAAATAATTTTAGGACTTGTGTCTTGGTAATAGCAAAAAAGTGACAGAAGATGGCAAGGCACAAACAGAACTTGTATATCAAGTTAACACTTGCTAACAGATTTTCAAAAGGTAATAAAGATGCCTACAAACAAACCAGACTCAGCAAAGATGGCAAGACTGATCAGGAAGAAGAAAAGATCATATTTCAACAGCTTATGAAAATATTGCAAAACAGATCTCTAAAAATACTAAAAATATTAAGATAAATTATATTCATTAAGTTCCATTTAAGGAAGCAGTCAAATAGTATATTCAAGAAAGATATAAGTCCCTATGTAAATTATTTTTTTAAAATAAATTCTGTATTTATTTATTTGTTTTATTTTTTGTTGCTGAGGATCAAACTTGGGGCCTTGCGCTTGCTAGGCAAGAACTCACCACTGAGCTAAATCCCCAGCCCCTCTATGTAAACTCTTTGATGCAGAGAAATAAACTTAGTTCTCATTAAAAAAATATATTCTTCCCTGATGTTTATTCAAAACACACATCTTACACGTATCAGTAACTAAACAAGTGTCTAAATTCTGGGCCACGAAAATGAGATAAAACACGAGCAGGTGCAAACCTTGATTGCTCCCAGTGTTCCTTGGTAGATTCTGTCTTCAATGTCCAGGAGGAATTCGCGCAGCCTCAGTTCAAGCTGCCTCTCTGCCGACACTGGCAATGGCTCGTACGAACTGGAGCTTCTTCCCCGAGTACATGGAGCTTTGCTATCGGTTTGAGGTTTATCTGAAATTGCAACTGAATACCTTTACTATAATTTTATTAATAAAAAATAGAATTACTCTATGTTACTGTTATGAAGTTGAAATAATGGATATAAAAGTAGCATGTAAATCCTCAAGTGCCAAAAATAATAAGTATCTGCAAATCACATATTAGATAAGGGCCTTGTAACCAGAATATATAAAGAACAATTATGACTCCATAAAAAGACAAATAAGCCAATTAAAAAGTAGGTAAAGGATCTAAACAGACATCTAAGGAAGACATAGAAATAGCCAATAAGCACATGAACAGATGCTTACCATCATTAGCCATTACAGAAAGACAAGTCAAAAGCACGAGGCCCTGAGTTTGATCCCCAGTACCAAAAAAAAAAAAAAGTGAGAAAGACAAGTCAAAACCACAGCAGTAAGGGACCACATCACACCCTGTAGGATGGCTATAATCTAAAAGTCAGATAATTTTAAGTGTTGGCAAAGAAATGGAGAAATTGGAATCCTCATACACTGTGGGAGAGAAAACAAAATAATGCAGCCACTGTGGGAAACAATCTAACAGTTTCTTGAAGCACTAAACAGTGTTACATGACCCAGTAATTCCAGGCTTAGGTATATACTTAAAATAAATGAAAAGCTATGTCAACACAAAAACCTGTAATGTGACTATTATAGCAGCATTTATCATAATAGCCAAAAGGCAGAAACAAATCAAATGTCTCTCAAATAATGAATGAATAAATGCAATAGAATATTATCTGGCCATAAAAAGGAATGAAGTTCTGATAGATGCTACACTCTAGACAAACCTTGGAAACATTATGCTAAATAGATGTCAATCACAAAAGACCATATACAGTGTTATATGATTCCATTCATAGTAAATGTCAAGAACAGGAAGTTTAACAGAGTCAAAGATCTCTGGTTGCCTAGCGCTGGTGGAAGGCTGCCAGCAGACAGGGCAGTGGTAGCTACAGGGTACCAGTTTCATTCTGAGGTAAATAAAAGTTCTAAAATTGACTGTGGTGATAGTTACACATATTTGTGAATATATTAAAAACCAATGAATTGTGTATTTTAAATGCGTAAGTCATACAACATGTTAAAGAATGTAAAGTATGTAAAATATTGTGATCTAGCTGGGTATGGCAACACATGTCTGTAATCCCAGTACCCTGGGAGGCTGAGACAGGAGGATCACAAGTTTGAGCCCAGACTGGACAATTCAGAAATTTAGCAAGAATGTGTTTCAAAATAAAAACCAGGAAAGGGCTGGGCTGGGGATGTAATCCCTAGGACTGAGGAAAAAAAAAAAAAGAAGTGTTCTATACAATTTAATTCTGAGAAGATCTAAAGTAGTCATGTCATGGCAACATGCCCCTAAATTTAAGCAGTTCTCTACCCAGAGAATCTCATTTACTAATATGAAACTCACATCTAAAAATGCCTTTCTGCTTTAACTGTAATCAATGGGCCAGCCATCAAGTAGGATCTGCCCTTGTGGCCAATCTTCAAAGAGATCCTTACTGAAATCTACCCCCAGATGCTCACCAAAACCCTTCCTAACTTTACTCACTATGGTATCTCCAAACTGATGGCAGACTTAGAGAAGTGGGCATTTCATCTACTGCGCAAGAAACGAGGAGGAGATCAGGAAGAACATCTATCTGCTCACACCAAAGGCCGTTCCACGTAATTCAAATAGAACACAGTGGAATTTAGAGAACCTTGTTTCTTTTTTCTCTTTCCTCACCATGTTGCACAAATTAGCCTCTGTCTTTTGGGCTCAAGTGAGCTTCCTGCCTCAGCCTCCTGAACAGCTGAGACAACAAGTGTGCGCTCCTGTACTTGGCTCAAGAACTTTGTTTCTATGAAGAATTACAAGCCCAAATGCCCCACAAACTGAAAGCATGGTCAAAATGAAAGAAAGCATTTGAGATATATTTCTAATAGCATGAAAAATGTTTAATCTTGGATGACCAGAGAGTATAGGGAGGAAAAAAAGTCAGAACAGTTTTCATTGAAAATTTACCTTAAAAATAAAAATTTACCTGAAAAATGAAATTTCTCTTGAGAAAAACGGGCTAGCTGCGCACATATTCTGCTCTTCTCTTGCAACAAGGTTTCTTTTAAGGCACTTTCTCTATATCCTCTGGAATTAAGAGCTTCGATAAGCTGGTCCAGCTGGTCACGAGAACTGTAAAAGCACCACCGATTTGGCTTCTGCACTGGTTTCGCCAGCTGTCCGGAACTGTCACACGGACCTTGGTCCTTTTTGGAGGTAGATTCAGACAGCAGACACTCTCCAGTTGTAGTAGATACCTGAGGATCTTGGGACTGTACATTATTCTGAAACGATGAATGTCTAGGCAACAGCATGTCTTCAGTGAGACCAGAATAATCCTCTTCAATGAACAATCCAGGAATAGAAGGGAAAATCCAGTAGCGCCTATACATGCGGTCCCGGCCCAAGGGAAAGATATTGGTACATGCTATGGCACTTTGGATTTTTTCTAAGAGCTCCTTCTCTTTCCGCTGTTGTTCCTGTTTGAAAGCTTCTTCCTCAGCAGTAAGAGGCTCTTGTACTACACAGCTGATCTCTACTTGCCTTGTCAATTCTTTAAATCCATCTTGTCCTCTTTTGCCTGTAGTTAAACATTTATCATTATCATATTTAACTTTTCATTAGAAAAATGAGATACGAAGCTACCCCAAATTACATGTTAAAGACTGAACTGCGCTTCCTCTAACCAAAATTTATATATGGAAGCTGTAACTCCCCATATAACTACAAATTCTCCACACCCAGCCTTAACAATTTTTAGCTTATAAATTATACAAAAATGGGGCTGGTAGCACATACTTATAATTCCAGCACTCAGGAGGCTGAGGCAGGAGGACTGCCATGAGCTCGAGACAACCCTGGGCTACATGGTGAGTTCAAGGCCAGCCTAACTACATAGTGAGACCTTGTCTCAAAAAAAAAAAAAAAAAAAAAAAAAAAAAAAAAAAAAAAAAAAAAAAAAAAAGAAAAGAAAAAGAAAAGAAAAGAAAAAGTTGTACAAAAACACGGCAGGTGACATTTGGCCCATGAGCTGTCATTTACTAATCACTGCTTTAAGGTAACAGAATAATTAATAGTTAACTGGGCACCATACAATCCAAAAGAGGGTTAAAATTTCCCACAGCAGGCATGACTACATGAGGAAGTTCTGTCCAAAAAGGTGGAGCAGAAGCACATGTAACCTCTGAGTTCTGCTTTGCTTTCTTTTCTCCCCCTTCCAACTAGCTAGAATGGAAACATGATGATAAGTCATCTTGGAACATGAGGATAGACGCAAACCCCAAAGTACAGCAGCGCTGACAAGACGACGACCTTGCACCCTGGAGTATATCCCTGGATTTTTATGATTTGTGGGACAGTGAAACTTCTCTGTTGTTTCAGTCACTGTCAAATTGGGTAAGAGCTGGACAGTGTTTCTTCTATGTCTTTTACTTGAGTTTGTGAAAATCGCAACCATCTGCTTCTTTAAAACTTAGCAGAATTCACCTGTAACACTGTCTGGGACTGATATTTTCTTTGTGGAAGATTTTTTAGTACTGATTCAAAAATTCTAAACTTTAGTGGTCTTAGATCATTCACATTTTAAATTTTTTTTTTTTTTTGGTTTTTTGAGATAGGGTCTTGCTCTGTAGCGCAGGCTAGACGTGAACTTGCAAAGCTCCTCCTGCATCAGCCTCCTGAGTGTTGGAATTATAGATGAATCCATTTTGGCAAATTGTATTTTTCTAGGACTTTGTTCCTTTTTGCCTACACTTTCAAGTTCACTGCCAGGAAACTGTATGTTGTCTTTTTGGTGGTGCTTGGGATTGAACCAGAGCCTTCCGCATCTCAGACAAGCGTTCTACCTCTGTGTGCTGCACAGTCCACCCTCCTCACTGTTAAATTTCTCATCTATCTGTAGTTACACTGCTCCACTTTTCAGTTATTTCATTTACTGTGACCCTTATCTTTAAAAATCAATTTGAACAAGTACTTGTCTAGTTTGTGCCTTTCTCTAAAGAATAACTTCTGGTTCTGTTGTTCTCTATTGCATTTTTATTTTCTACTCATTCCTACTCTTATCTATCATTCCCTCTAGTCAGGGGTGATTTGACTTTTCCCCTCTATCTTCTTAAGTGAATGCCTCGCTCAATGTGTTTCTTTCCTACTATACACTAAAGCTACGGCTTTTTCTCTAAGTAGAGGGACAGGATCCAATAAGTATTAGTATGCAGTATAGATTAGTTTTAAATCTTTTCTAGTTTCCATTAAGATTTCTCCTTTGACTCGTTACTTAGAATTAGGTTTTAAAACTCTAATCAAGTAAGTTTGTTTTAGGCTTTGAAACTGACTTCATTGTAATCAGAGAATATAGCCTGCATGATGTAGGTGATTTTCTACTCATGGAAGATGCCACCCAAATTACAGCACAGAATTAACCTAAGGACCCTCTTTGTTAGGAAGTGGGGATGGTTAAAGACCATCAGAAGTAATTTGTATCAACAGCTTTTAAAAGATGCATTCCCATTGGTTGGGCAATTTATGAAATTATTTTAAAACAGTAGAGATTTCCATTCTAAGTAATGTAATATCAATATTAGCATTATTAATCTTTGCATCTCGAACACACAGGAGGCATACAGTAATGTTGAATGAATTACATTACAGAATTAAAATTTTGGTTTGGGTTAACATAAAGTAGTAAATGCAAAACTAGGCTGGATGTGGTGGTACACCTTTTAATCCTAGCCCTCTGGAAGCCCGAGGTAAGAGCACTGCAAATTTGAGACCAGCCTGGGTAACTTTTTTACCCCTCTAGCCTGGGTAACGTAACAAGATGAAACAAATAAACAGACAGAGTCAGGATGTAGCTCAATACACAGGCCCTGGGTTCAATACCAGCACCTCAATTAAAACAACAACAACAACAACAACAACAACAACAACAAAAACCTGAATAAAACTTTCCAGGTAAAGGTTCAGAAACTAAAGTTAGGAATATTATCTCTCTTCCTTACAGAATAAATGACATGTGAATGAAGACTTAATCATAAATACACTAATGACTTCATGACATCTTTTTAGCAAAATGTCACCATTTTCACAAATCATGAGCCATGACGTGGCATTTTAAAACACATACATCCTGGAACCACAAATAAAATTAATTTGTATTTCAGAATAACACAATGCCTTATCAGTTGAAAATGAACAGTTAAGAAATCTCATTATTACCCCTTCTGCTTCGTTTATGTGATCCTAAGTCATCTTCATCTTCAGTGACTGTATCTTGATCAAGTTCCTTTTGCTCTATTTCTTTACTCTCAGTGCTAGTATCAAAATCTTCCCTTTCTTCCTCTCTTTAGAATACAAAGACAACATTTATTAGTGAATATATTCATGAAACACTATTGCCTGCCTATGAAGTACCAAGCATTATGCTCAGGGAGTAGTGGACAATATGACATGCGTTTATAGTCTTGCAAAGAAAACTATAGATAATTTCATAAACCACTGTAAAGCTAGATTTATGTAATAGACAACACTGAAATAGAAGGAGTTCAAGGTGCTAGAAAGCATTTCAAGAACCAAAACTAGTCTCCAGGATCAAGAAAGGATGGCTTGAAGAAGGAACATTTAAACTGCAAGCCAAAGGAAATGAGAAAGTAGCAGGCAACAGCAAACAGGAAATCTGTCTTGTAGAGGCATGGAGCTGAATGGAAGAGGAACGAGCTCACAATTTTGAGGAACGTATAAATGAAAAAGTAGTAATCCAAAATAAGAATGAGGAAAAAAGACAGGGTTAGATCATGTGTGGCCTTGGGGTGGGTTATCTAAAAATCAGTGGGGAAAAAAACCTTAAAATTTAGAAAAGGGAAGTAACAGATTAGGAAGCACTTTGGCTGCTTCTGTGGAAAGTTATCTGGGTTAGAAAGTAGATATGGGGAAAAAAAAAAAGTAGATATGTGAAAACTAGGCATGGTGGTGCACGCCTATAATCCCAGCAATTTGAGAGATAGAGGCAGGAGGATTTTGCATTCAAGGCCTGGTCTACTCTGCAAGGCCCTGCTTCAAAAAAGAAAAAAAAGTAGATGAAGGGAGACCACGAAAGGAGCCATTGTTTGAGTACAGGTGGCAGGCTAGGAGGTGATGGTGGCTCGGAGTAGGAAGGAGATCCACAGACAAGCACTGGGGAAGCAGTCAATCTGAGAGAACTTATATGCCATAAAAACCACCACTTTGAAGTGTATAATTTAGTGGTTTTTAGTATAATCACAAGATTGTAAATCATCACCACTATCTAATGTCAGATCATTTTCATCATTCTAAAAGAAAAATCCCCTGTTTATAGTCACTTCACATTTTCTCTTCCATACTGCTCTTGGCAATCATTCACTCATTTTTTTTTTTTCTTCTCTCTCCTCTCCCCCAACCCCCAGTTCTGGGGATTGAATCCAGGGACTTCTCACTGAGCTGCATTCTAACCCTTTGTTTTTAAATTTTAAATTTTAGAAAGGATCTCACTTAGTTGCTAAGTTGTGCATGGTGGGCTGGGACTTACAACCCTCCTGGCTCTCCATGCCTTTTTGGTTTTGGGTGCTCGGGATCAAACGCCGGGCCTTGCACTTGGTAGGCAAGCGCTCTACCACTGAGCTAAATCTCCAACTCCTCCATACCTTTTTATAAAGCTGAATGATATCTCCTGTGTGGAGGTACCACAAGAGATATACCATTTTGTTTATCCGTTCATTAGGTGATGGACATTTGGTTTGCTACCACTTTTTGCTACTAAGAATAACGCTGCTACGGACATTTGGGTATACATTTCTGGAGGACTATGTGCTTTTAATTCTTGAGTACATACCCAGCACTGCTGTCACATATGGTTACATATAGGATCACATGGTTTAACTGTGTGAGAAACTGCCAAACTGTTTCTGAAACAGCTGCACAACTTTACACTCCCACAAGGATGTAAAAGAATTCTAATTTCTCCACATCCTTATCAATACTTGATGTCCAACAATTTGATTACTGCCATCTTAATGGGGGCAAAGTGGCACCGTGGTTTTGAGTGCATTTCCCTGATCGCTAATGATATTGGACAGTTCTTCATGCACTTATTATTCTTTACAGAGATATCTGTTCAAATCCTGCGCCACTTTTAAATTGGTGGTTGTCTTTCTTATTGTTGAATTGTAAGAGCTCTTTATACATATTCTTTATATATTTTGTACAAGTCCCTTACCAAATAGATAATTTGCAAATATTTTCTTCCACTCACTGCACTGTCCTTTTACTTTCTTGATAGTGTCCTTTGAAGCATAAAGTTAATTTTTTGTTTTTTTTGGTACTGGGTATCAAACTTAGGGCCTTGTGCTTGCTAGGCAAGCACTCTAACCACTGAGCTAAATCCCCAGCCCTCATAAAGTTAATTTTGATGTAGTCTAACTGTTTATTTTTTTCTTTGGTTGCTGATATTTTATGTGTCATTTTTGTTAACTTTCTTAAGTATCCAAATTCAATTTCTTAAAATATTTGTGGTTTGTTATATATTAAATATAGCTGTTGCAAGTTATGACCTATGATTTTAAGATTTAAAATGTAGCTTCATGTGCAGGTACAATAGAACACCAGTATACTAGTTTTGGAATACTGAGATTTTCCAGAACTCTTCTTTGTAGATTTTGTTTAAAAAAAAAAAAAAAAGAATATGGTTTGCCATTTACAATATGAAAAAGTTCCTACTTGTTTCATAGCCAACCCTTAGCCCAAATGTTGTGAAAAGCAATAAAGTACTTAGGCAGTTGCTAAGTACTTAAGGTGCTGCCATTCTCTCCCTATACCATCTACCAAATTTCTCATCTTAAAAAAAAAAACAAACAAAAAAACCCCCAAATTTCCAATCTTATTCCTCCTGCTTTGTAAAGCTCAGGGTAACTTTGAGATACAGTGTATGCATACTTATAATGGTGATGGTGCGGGAGGGGGAAAAGAAAATAAACTGCTACTCATGTAAGAAATATTGTTTGTGAAAAACCTATTGAAAGCTTTCTGGGGAATTAACATTTGTAATATTAACTCTAAGAAAGATGAGTTCTAGATTTCCTAAAATTAGCCCAAAACAAAATTAACATAACACATACTTGATGACTGTCTACATATACATTTCATAGACTTACTAATGTAATTGTTTTGTACTTACAGAAAACTACTTTTCTAAAAATTTAAAAGCATTCTAAAGTTCAAGGTATCTGATTTTGATTATGTATGTTATGCTGAATAAAGCCAGATGAGCAGTGTAAGTCAAATCATACCCTATAGATATATCTGCAGTCAAATTCCTTTGTTCATCTTCCTTTAGTTTTTCTTGTTTCTCTTTCATTTTTTGTTCTTGTTCTTTAAGTTTTTCTTCCTTCCTTTTACGAATTCTGAAAGTCAAAATAAAATATATTTTGATGCAAAGACACTATGTGTTAGCATCTTACTTTTAATCAAATTATAGGAACTGCTCTAAATGTCACTATAGAACCAAAACACAGTAATTCATTCATAATTTCTTTGTAAAGCCAATGCCACATTATATCACAATGTGAAATATGGTTTTTAGATGCAAAGAAATAAACAGCTTTCAATAGCATGACTAACTGTAATTATGTCCTACCTAGCAGCTGCTTCTTCCCTCTCTTTTCGATGTTGCTCTGCTTTTAATTCCCGGAACTCCTGCTTTGCCTGTCGTAATATATCAACATAATCTTCAATGAAATCCCTAGTAGAAACTAGGGTCAGTAGCTTCCCACAGAGAGCATGAAGTATCTTCATTTTTTCTCCTGTCAAAAATCAGTAAACAACTTCTGTATTATCAGTGAGAAGAAAGGAATTGTGTTGGAAATTTAAAAATTTGTGGCTTGGGGCTGGGGATTTAGCTCAGTGGTCAGAGTGCTTGCTTAGCAAGCATAAGGCCCTGAGTTTGATCCCCAGTTACCCATCCCCCAAAATTGTGGCTCAGTGTGAAAATGCCTAACAGAAAATACAGAGTAGTTTTCTAGTCAAGCATGTTAAGGGCATCTTTTCAAAGCAGCCTTGAATCTAATTTAATAGCTAGATAATATAAAAGGCATTTCAAATACTAATACTTTTTAATTGTAAAGAATTATTTTTCAACTTGTAATTTTTAAACTTAATGATCAAGTCATAATTACATGAATTTTAAAAATGGCAACAGGCAAACTGCTACTCTGAAGAGACAGAATACAAACACTGCCACAAAGACTATTATGTGAATGTTAGAAAGTAGGATACTCTGTATTTACTATACAGTCTTTAAAGTTCATTAAATTATATTTGTACATTAAAATTTCTTATTTTTATTGTTACTTTTTGTGGTGCTAGGGATTGAATCCAGAGCCTTGCATACCCATGTACCACTGAGCTACATCCCCAGACCTAAAATTTCTTATAATTAAAGCCAATATGAATAATAACAATAGTTTTCATTTAGGTCACTCTTTCCCAGTGATTTTTTTAAAGAATGGCTTTTTCTCTGTCTTAAAACTGATTTATCATCAAACATTTCTCATCAGCCATTATGGTTTTCTGAGCGTAAGAGAGTAGGAAGTAGGTAGGTTATAAAAATTGCAAATACAAAGTTTACCTGGTGTCAAGTCATACACTGAAGTGCTTGACAGTTTCTTCAGCAGACTGGGATTGCTCAAACGAAGCTCCATACAGGCATCATCGGTAGCATCAAATCCTCCTCGTTTCTGATATCTGTATTTTGCATTTGCTGATGTTACATCAGCGCCTGAAGCTAAGATGTGCAGTCTGAGAATTTCAGAAAGAGTGCAGCTATCAAGATCCAAGCTTTTCAAACTGCAGCCTACAGTTGTTAAAAATGAAAATAGTAACTTAGAATATGAAAAATACTTAGCAATGTGAAATGTACCTTAATAAATTAAAAATAAAAAGCCAAACAAAAAAAAAAATAAAACCCACACATACCCTGGTGTAACTGTGGCCATGCAGCTGCCAAAGATGCAACTGCAGACAGTGCAGATTTTGTGGGGTCTGCATCTTCATCCAAAGCCTCTGTTAAATCTTTAAGGAAATAAATACTTTATTCTAGTACAAATCAAAGCTTGAAATTTTGGGAATATTGCCCTTTTAAAATGATGAAAGAAACAGCAAACAGCTTAACATTCATGAACCTCCAAAGAATCATACAACAACACTATTATTCATATTCTGCGTAGTCTCCGCCTACAACTATAACACCTAAAATGCACTCCACACTAACATTTTTCTCACACAATATTGAGAAGACAATTTCCAAATCCAACAACATGAATTTATCTTATAAAAAATAGTAAAATGCTTTTAGAATTAGAAACAAATCCATTCACTCAATATAACCTTAGAAAAATTCTACTTTTGAATCTGGAATCTATTTAAAGATAATTTTTTATAAATGTTTTAAGGTTGAATTACAACAGAATATTGGTTGTAATCATCATAAAATCAGAACAGAAAGAGAAAAAATAACTCAAAGATGACACTCTTGTCAATTATTGATTTATCTTTTTCATTAAAATTTCCTGTTTTTATTTTGAAAATTTTCCAACCCAAGGAACAATGAGAAGGCATCTCTGTATTTTCTAAATGAATTGCTTTCGCATTAAAAACAATACTTATCTTACAATTAGTGCTAAACAGCTCATCTACTGGAACCAATGTATTTAATACAGTAGTATAAACAATTGTTCTTTATATAATATACAGATTGACAGGGTCAGCTATGAAAAATGTTAAACTTATTAAAAAAAAACCCAACTCAAAAAACAGAACAAACCCTCAAAACAAAAATGCTGTTATATGGGAGCACAGTTTCCACAGCACCACATACTGTGTATTTGAGTTTTCGTTCCACCAGCACCTAGTTATGTAGCCTTTAGGTAAATCATTTAATCTGGGCTTCATTTTCCTTAAAGGGGCAAGTCTAGGTCAGCAGTTTTAAAAAATATTAATTGGAAGCCCAATATAAAAGAGGCAAAAAGGCATCTGTGTTAAAGTAGGGTAGGAAGACAAGAATTCTGCTCATTCGTCTTTCTAATTCTCCTGGATAGGCACCTAGGAATCTCTGAACAACTTCTAGGGTGCTTTACATTTGTTTGAAAATCACTGGGCTATTCTGGTTTTGTGATTCCTTAACTTCCTACCATATGATTTCCCTACAAAGTTTACATGTTGACAAAATTAACCTCAGAGAACCGAACTGCTGTCTGTCACTAAAAGGCAGCTTTGGGATCACAGTTGATTACAATCATTGATTATTTAATGACATTTAAAGCATAAACAGGACTAACCTTAGTGCGTACACCTGCCCAAGTCATGCTTACCAGGCCTAAGTGACAGACAATATATCCTTCCTCACAACAGAAGTACTAGATAGACCTACAACTTTCTCAGTTTTCCTTTTACATATAAAGCCAAACAAAATTAACAGCCACTATAAAATTAACAGTAGTCCTAGATTAATAGCTATGTCCAACCTCTATTAGCTATAAAAAATTATAATTTCCTATAACAAAAGCTATAAAGCCCTAAGGAAGTGAACCACCAATGAAAGGACAGTTTATTTATTGTTTTTGTGGCACTAGGGATCAAACCTAGGTAAGTACCCTGCCACTGAGCTATGTCCCATCCCAGCGGGACAATTGAGGTATGATAAAACATTATAGTGAATGCTAAAACTGGGGGGGGTGCTGGGGATCCAACTCAGGGCCTTGTGCCTGCTAGGCGAGCGCTCTACCACTGAGCTAAACCCCCAGCCTCTGAATGCTTATTTTTAAAAAAAATGACCACAGTAAAAGACACATTGCCATTAATCTCCCTCAGAATACTCCACTTTTTGTCAAACACACTTTATCTCACCATTCTTGCCACTTTCTGAAACAATTCTGGAAGTCCACTTTCATGTTTTTAGTTGCACTATCAAGGCTGCCTTGATGTCCTGAATTAACTGAAAACATTTACCTTTCAGGGTCATTTAGACTTTGAGGAAGAGCCAGAAGTCTCATAGCGCCAGGGCTGGTAATAAATGAGGTGGATGAAGATACACCAGGATTTCATGAGCCTGCCTTTCCACTGGATGGCACTCAGCAGCTGCACCCACTGCATTTTTTAATCCCACTTCATAAACACATGCTTCCAGATCGGCTTCACAAAGTGGCAGGGAAGATGGGATGTGTATTCAAAGCAGGGGTGGGGGTGGGGTGTGTCTTTTGAGGGGGACTAATGGCAATATGTCTTTTACTGTAATAAATTTTTAAAAATTAAATATTCGCCATGAATTTTTTTTTATCACACCTTGTATTTTAAATTGTGCTAGGTTAAGCAACATGTTAAAACACATTCTTTAACTCAAGTATCTACCATGTGAATTCTTGAGAAACTAAATATCACTCTATAATTTGCTTACAGTCACTTGGGACCTCATACCAAAAGACTGTAACTGAATTGTATTCGATATGCTATGATTATCTGAAACTGCTAAATTTATTACCATCTTAATCTAGAATTAAGATACACACAATTACAACACTAAGTAATGATATCCCAGCAGATACGCAAAACTATTCTACATGAGGAGGTTGCTCTTGTTCCCATACTTTTTATTTTTTGTAGTACTGTGGATTGAACCTGTGCATGCAACCACTCTTTCCACCTTCTACCACAGTGCTACACCTGTAGGCCCTGTTCTCATACTTTGAAGGGGTTTAAGAACTATATTTAATGTAAGATTTAAAATATTACTAGTCAAAATTTCTAAGATTTGATATAAAAACAGGGCAACCAAAAGCTAAAGAAATTAGATCTTTTATAGGCAATGCTAGGGAGACACATAATTCAAAATTTCAACTTCGTTGCCATATTTTGAGTCAATATAGTAAAGTCATTACAAAGTTGTAGATCAGATTGCCTGGTCTTGCGTCCCATTGCTTCCTGCTTAGCCATGCTTCTTCTTCTTTTTTGTTTTTTTTTGGTTTTTTGACACAGGGTCTCACTATGTAGTTTCGGCTGGCCTTGAACTCACAGTGATTCTTCTGCCTCAGCCTCCTGAGTGTTGGGATTACAGGTGTGCACCACCACGCCTGGCTAGCCAAGCTTCTTTAAACTACATCTCAGTTTCTTTATATGTAAAATGCAGAAAATAATTATATCTACCTCACAAAGGTGGTATGAAGACTAAGTAATGCAGTGTTTTATGTCACTTACTAGCTGTAATTTTCAGTAAATAACCTCACTGAACCTGAGTTTTCTCATCACTTAAAACAAATTCATTCTTTTCTCTTCTACCCACCTTCTCCCCTAGGTAGAAATTGCAGGAGGCGCCCTATAGGTAAAAACCACCTAAAGAGGCAGTAAGATAACATTTAATCCCATTAAACTACTCAACTCTCAGGAAGACTGTGGAAAAACTTTCCTGTTACTGAGATGAGAGAAAGGATGTAAGGAAAAATGAAATTACACTTGGGGGACCAGTCCAGGGCCCTTACTGAAACTGAGGGAACCATGGAAAATGTAAAGTGATAATAATAAGGTGAAAATATCAAACTAAGATTTTTCTTCCAAATAAATATTTTCAAGTAGAACATGGAAACCTTTATTTAGTGGTCATTTATTCTGATAGACCTTATATTTATTTATATTTACAGATATCTTTGGGAAAGAGTAAAGCTTAAAAAATTACAGAGCCAACAAATCATGAATATGAAATAAAATGGCAATACAAACACCAACAATCTCATATATTTTCCCCTTTATATTAACAGATTTTCCAACACAATTTCCTTTTCATTCCCCTTTTATCCATTAGGACTTCCAAAATTACAAAATTCATCTACTTACTTACTCACTTTATTTATTTAGGATGCTGGGGATTGAACTCAGGGCCTTGTGCTTACAAGGCAAGCACTCTACCATTGAGCTAAATCCTCAACCTCCTACTTTAAATAATGAATTAAATATAGGATAATGTCTTCTGTTAGGGTCAGAACTTGATCAATAACTCTGAAATGTTACTGGATAATGACTAAAAGAATAAATACTTTCATTTAACTGACTAAATTATCTGAGATGACAATGGGGGTCATATTGCTAAAGTGTCCTTGATAAAGGACCTATGGTGATTAGCTGAAGAATATATTTTGCTTGAACCTAGACTAAAATTAAAAGGCAACCAACATCATCAGATACATACCCATCAATATCCTGTTACTTCAGGCACTGGACATAAAGGAGGGTGAGCTCAAATTGTCTAAGGCCAACAAAGCTATCTACGTGCAGAAACTCTCCATCTTTGTCTCCCAACAGTTATTATTGTGAATTTTTATTATTGTGAATTTTTATGCAATCCACTAAAATACTGTTTAATCAAGCTTTTGGTTCTAAATCCCATGTGAGCAAAGTTCATAGTGTATTGCTCAGGAAGCCAAATTCATTTCCTCTGACTGAGGTAAGTCCTAAATTAAATGGTGAACATACTGTTTTAAAAATTAAAAAGGGTTTTCTCTAAAAAGTATGCCTACTTTAACAGACCATACACTGACTCTAGATATTTAAGAGCACTGATTTTAAGGAATGAAACTTTTAGCTCAAACTAGTAAAATAAAAAAACAAAAATTTTCCTAACTCTGGTCTAAAAACTGCCAGATCTATAATCAAATCATCAGCAATAAGAGGGGGGAGAACCAAGATGCACCATGTATAGGTACAGAATAAATGTAATGAATGTGATCAATGTATGTAGAATGTACCAATACATGCTCTTGGTTTAAAATAAAAAAAAAAAATCATCAGCAATATTTTCTATTTATTTATGTATTTTGGGTTTTTTTTTTTTTAAGACAGAATCTTGCTATTGTAGCCCAGCCAGGCTTCAAATTCAAGGCACTCCTCCTGCCTCAGCCTCCCAAGATCTGGAGTTACAGGGACATGTCACCATGCCTGCTCCTCAATTTAAAGTATTAATAACGCAATATTCCTAAATCATAAAGAAAATCCAAATGAATAAAAGCAAGATGGATTGGGGGGAAATGTCTTTAAGGGTGTCAGCAACAAGTCACACTAAAATAAATTTTTTATTCTTTTTTTTTTTTTTTTTTTTTTTTGCGGTGCCGGGGATCGAACTCAGGGCCTTGTGCTTGCAAGGCAAGCACTCTAATCACTGAGCTAAATCCCCAGCCCCTAAAATAAATTTTTTAAGAGTTGAGGATTTAGCTCAGTGGTGGAGCACTTGCTCAGCAAGCACAAGGCCCTGAGTTTGATCCCCAGCAACCGCCCAAATAAATAAATAAACAAATAAATAAATTTTTTATAAAACAACTGGTAATATATTGTTAGTATATGACTTAGCAACAGGTAACATAAACAATTAGGTTTTTTATAACAATTATAATATAATTTTTAAGTCTTAGAAATGAGTTTTACTACAAAGCTACTACTATGACTCAGTCAGCAATAACATTCAACTCTGACCTTTGGTGTTGGCATCAGTTATTTGCTCTTTGGCTACTTCCTCTTCTTCTTCCGCTATCGCCTGGAAGATTGCAGTCAGGAAGAAAAAAAGCAATTCACATAGTGGGCCTTCACTGTCATTTCCTACAAGAGCTTCCTCTAACACTTCTGTGAATAAAATATTTAAAATAAATTTAAAGTTCTGTTCATGACTGAGAAAACAACTCCAGTGGAATAACAAACATTTAATCAGCAATAGAAGTACAGCTAAGTATTTACTCAAGTCAAAATTATTTTTAAAATTTAAAATGAATCCAATAAAAATCATAGGCCAAAGTCACTGCATTCAATCAAGCCAAAAGAGCCTCAGTAGACTAATATAATATTTCATCTAAAGTTAAATTTGAGGCACAAATTTAGACTTTTTTTTAAGACATATTTAAAAACTACAGTTTTATTCTTTTAACAATGCAAAGATCTGTTACTGTCTCTCTGGTGTTTTTTATTATTATGTTTTTGTTGTTGCTGGTTTCGATTTTTCTTTTTTGGTGGTGGGGATCGAACTCAGGGCCTTGCGCTTGCTAGGCAAGCGCTCCACCACTGAGCTAAATCCCCAACCCCTGTTGTTGCTGTTTTTGAGACAGGATCTTGCTATGTATATAGTTCAGGCTGGCCTTGAACTCTGCCTCGGCCTCCCACGTGCTGAGATTACAGGTGTACATCACCATGCCCGGCCGTTGTCTCACTATGCTTGACAGCTATGTGGGATATACAGTGCACCAGAGGGGTAATTATCAGCTTTAGGGTTTTTTTGTTTTGTTTTACTTTTGAAGCACGGGGGACTGAACGTAGGGCTTTGTACATCCTAGGCAAGTACTCTACCACTGAGCTACACTCCCAGCCCATTAGCTTTTGGTCTGAATCCTAATATTGGGTGAAGTGTTAGGCAAATGCTTCTTATCTAATTCAACTAACTCATAGCAGCATTGTTTAGAACTTCTTGATTTGTAAAACATGATTCATATCTTGACTAACGCATAAGGAGAAAATGAAAAAATTGAAAGCCCTCCTGTTGAATATATTGTCATTAAAGTAAGAATGGCATAATCTTACTTTTGAAAGCTTCTATATGGATCTTAAAAGAAAATTATTTGGCTATTTGACAGTTAAAAATTCAAAATTTGACCCAATTCTTCTTCATATTAAACTCTTATAATTGCTTTTATAAAGTAACGCCACGTAAGTACACAGGCAAATGAAAGGTAGGCAATAATTTGTCTATAAACATGCACATACTGCTATCCACTCAAGAGGTGGCGTCTACTTCTCCACCTCCTTCAGTTCCAGGTGGGCTGTAACTAACTGCTCTGACCAATGTGGCAGAAGAAAGGCTGTGCAGCTCCAAGCCTAGGCTTTCAGAGAACTGGCTCTCTTTGCCTCCTGCCTCCTGGGGCCCTGAGCTGCCACATAAGAAGTGCACAGAAGTGGGAGGTCATGTGAAGAGAAATGAGGAATCAGACATGCGTGTGGAGAAGCCTTCTTGAACATCCAGCTAGGCAAACCCTTCAGTGATTCCAGTTCCAGCCATTGTTTTAACTAACCATGTGAGACTCTAAGAGAGAATGGCAAGCTAAGTCCAGTAATCCTAAAGAACTCTGAGAGAACTTTTTTTTTAAAGTCACTAATTTTAGGATGAACTAAAACACAGCAATGGGTAAGTAGAATACTTGCCTAGGGTTACTCCCTCAGGAAACTCATCTTGAAGATCAAAAAGTTCCCCGAATGCATTGAGGAACTCCAAAACCATTAGAGCATCACCAAAGATTTCAGGAGGTAGTCTAGTTTTCACTGGAGTTGGTTCTGGAAGTTCCTGTAAATATAAACTAGTTATATAACTATTTGAACGAAGTACAGGAAATTTTAAAAGGTGAGACACACTCTTTACCTAGTAAGAACTATCCCATGTAACTTAATGGTTCTCAACCCTGAATGTTCATGACAATCACCCCTGAACTGTAAAATGATAGATGTTCTGGACTCATTCCAATTTCACTAAGTTACAGGCCCTAGGCGGAGACTACTAGGAAGAAACAATTTTCGTTCCTTAACCTAAGAACATAACTTTAAACTGGAATGTATTTCCTGACTGTATTTCTCAGTTAAAAGGATCTCTTAACCTAGATTCTGAAGTCAAAATAGCTATACAAATATTGTCTTCTGTGCAGTATCTCCTTATGATATGGAACATATCTACTGCTAATTTAGAAATGCTTCCTTATAAACTGAGGTGAATGAGTTTGGTTTAGATACTTTGGATATTTCTGGAAATACACAGAACTCTTACCTAGCAATCAACTGAAATGCATGCCTAGCCACAGCAGTAATTGGATTGTCAAGGATCACAAAAACTGACCAATTATTTGTGCAGAATAGTAAACATTAAGCTTATCACAAAACACTACCAATGCTACCTTGGAATTCTAAGTATGACTATTTGCTTAACTGGCTATTTCTTCTTAGTTAAATATAAAGAAAAGAGGCTGCTATTAAGTAAAAGAAACATTTCATCAGTAAAGCCAAATGGCATATAAAAGATGCGTGTTACAAATCACACAACCTGCTTATACCTTGAGGTCATCACATTCCATATCTTCTCTCGGTTTATTCCACTGTTTTAAGTATTCCATGTATTTTCGCTTTTCTTCACGTAATTTCTCTCTTTCCTAACAAAAAGTTAATAAAAATTCTTAGAACTCTGGGGTTAGGACCAGCAATCAGTATTTTAACAAGTATTTCTAGTGATTTTAATGCTCACCAAAGTTTTAGAATCACTCATCAGGCTGGGGGTTTGGCTCAGTGGTAGAGCGCTTACCTTAGCAAACACAAGGCCCTGAGTTCCATCCCCAGCACCACCCCCCAAAATAGAATCACTCATCAGAAAAGTGTCTATCAAAATAGTGCTAACAAAGATTGAAAATATACCCAGCAGCTCTTGAATATTTAATCTGACTGCCTATAGCACCCCACCCCCTATTTCAATTCAATTAGAGCCTGATAAAGTAATTATTAGAGTACCTAAAATAAAACTCCCCTTATACTTGTAATACTTTGTTACTTTCAAGATCCATTTGAATATGATAACAGAGACAGGCAGAGAGAACAGTAAGTAAAAGCAACAATATTAGAATATGGTTAATGGACTTTTCTTTCTCTTATAATACAGGCTATTTCTCCTGTTCACGTGGTCTTTTGAAGCCATCAGTTCCTGGTTCTGATACTTGAAACTACAAGAGAAATGGTGACCCCTCAAAAGCCTCTAATAAAGTAGAGCATAAAAAAAAAAAGTAGAGCATAAATAAAATATTTCATTATTATTTTTCAGCAAATATACATATATATTAATATTATTTTCTTCCTCTGAAATTCAGAAACACCAAAGGTAAATGGATGTGCACATTATCAAATTTTCCACATGAAACTTCCCGTTACAGAACTTATTAACCGTGTTTTGAGTATTCACCAGCAATAAATTCCCCCACCCAAAAAAGAGTTCTTATAGAATGTAATGAAATGGATATTCTCATTCATTTTTACTAAGAGTGTAAATAAGAACATGTTTAAGGGCTGGGGATTTAGCTGTGGTAGAGTGCTTGCCTTGCAAGCACAAGGCCCTGAGTTCAATCCCCAGCACCTCCCCACTGCCCCGCCAAAAAAAAGAACTTATTTGGCAAACTCTTGGCTATATATAAAAGGATTTTTTTTTAAATTTTCTTACCCTTCAATCTATTATTTCTATATTTACATTATTTATTCAGGGACATAGTCTGAAAAAAGACTTAGTCCAAATTTAGAGAGTTGAATTTTTTTTTAGTTTCTGAGCCAAAAAATTATAAAGCACTTAACTATAGCTATTTGATGAGTTATTATGCTGTAACTAAAAATTCCACATGTAAAAAATAACATGAAGGAATGTTTATATTAGGTGAAAAAAAGTATATTAAGATTTAAGTGGGAGATGCTCTAATATTTTAAGGCCCAGAATAAAGAATGAAAATAAATCAAGGATTACTGTAATTCTGTCTCTAAATGTTACCATTAAATTACTAGTGATTTTTTTTGTTCTTCATATTTTCCAGCATGAACTTGTATTAGACAACCCCCACAACATCACCCCAAAAGCCTACATGAAATTATTTGAAATTAATTCAAGAAACCATAGGCAATTTGTATGTGCACAAAGTATTCCCTGGTCCTTCAAAGCTAGTTGTGAACTGTATGCTGAACCTGAAGTCATTTGATAAAGGCACACAGAAATATGCTGGACCTTCAGTCATTTATTAAACTTTCCAAAGCAAAAGGGAAATAATCCAATATTGTTTCTTGGCCCTCTATACACAGTCATAAATGTGAATGAAAGTGGCAAAAGCATTTGAAAATTAACCATGAAGTGAAATATGTAAAATAATATTACTATATGTGGAAAGAATAGCTAATAGACTCAAATGAATACCTTTTCTCTTTCTATTTTAAGCCTCTCTTTTTCTTCTTTTTTCTTCAGTCTCTCTTCTTCAACAATTTTCTTTAGTTCTTCCCTCTTTTTCTCTTTATCTTCCTTTTCTTTTTTCTTGGCTTCTAGGGCATTTGCTTTCTCTCTTTTTAATTTAGCCTTTTCAAAAGCTGAAGAGAAAATCAAACTTGAAAATGTATACAGATAAAAAACAATACTTGGCATTTTTTGTTATAACAAAAGACACTCTAAAATAATGTATGAGTAAAAGGGATTAATCATAAAATTCCTGAAAGGATTAATGACTGATTAAAATCAGAAAATCAGAAAAGAAAATTGGGTAGGTTTATAACAAACTATAGTACTAGGACAATTACATCTTGCCTTTCTAAGCCTTATACTCAAATTGTGGCCCAAGGATCAGCAACAATGTTATCACCTTGTTAAAAATAGAGAATCTTAGCTCCAACCCAAACCTACTCATTTAGAATCTTCATTTTAACAAGATTCATATATGCACATTCAAGTTGGGGAAAGTGATGCTTTAAAAGACTGTGTAAGTCAAACACAATGACCCAAAACAGTGTGTAAATCCTAGAAACTCCTACTTCTGCTTAATCTAGATTAAGTAGTTTAATAGGAGATACGCTATGCCTTAAAATACTGTTTTAAGAGATGAACAGGGAGGGGGTTGGGGATTTAGCTCAACAGAGGCTAGGCAAGCACAAGACCCTCAATTTGATTCCTCAGTAACAAAAAAAAAAAAAAAAGGAACAGATCTCATTTATTTAATAAAAGAAAAGAATAATTGTCAGTTATCTGTGGGCAAAAAATAAACCGGAAATATGTCATTTTTGAAATATCCTCAACTTGGTCACAAGAGAAATAGTCTTTGTAATCTCAAAAGAGTTTTGGAAAGAATCTGCATAGACGCACGTGTGTGTGTGCATGTGCGTGTGTTGAGACAGTATCACTACATAGCCTAGGCTGTCCTTAAACTCAAGATCCTCCTGCCTTAGCATTTCAGGCATGTGCCTTCAAACCTGGCTACAGGGAAGGCTAAAACTCACCCAGTGTCTTCATTTCTTCTTGTTTCAAAAATTTGTCTCTTTCTTTAGTAGCTTTGTTCCTATAACCTGCAATAGTCTGCTTATTAGCAATGTTGTCATCCTAAAAAAACAAACCAAGAAACTAAAGTTATAAACCACAAACTAACAAACTGATGGTTCGTCTGATTCTTACACCAAGAATAAAAAACAAAAATTTTAAAAGCTCAATTCAACTACACCTTCACACTAAAATGAGTTTTTATTCTAAAGTATTAAGACATGCTTTCAGAGATCATGCCATTGTTACTAAAATATTACCGAACTTTTAATAACTCTACTCATGATAATACATACAACATGAGGTAATTCTACAGATTTACAAATTAGTAGAAAATCCCAGGAAAAATAACTAGTAATATACCAAAAAAGTTTCAAAATAATGCATTAGAGAAACAAATCCTCTGGGTTACTTTGTAAACTAGACGGTGAAACATCAAACATGAAAGGCAGAGAAGAGACAGGTTAGAAACTTTCTTGTGGCCAATGTCAACATTTTATTTTTATTTCATTTCTCATAAAATGTCTTTAACCTGCTGAATGTATATTATTATCTTTTATATTATAAATGCAGTAAAATGTAAATAAGTTATACCAGACACAGTACTAATCATGGTGATAAACAAGAAACTTGGTCCCTTCTCCCACAGAGAGTTTAGCATGGAAGTTAGACCTTAAATCAGCAAAACTCGAGAAAGCTTATTAGAGATGACATTCAACATTCCAAGTAAACAAAATTACAGAATGTGGCTAAGTGTCCAGATGGAAATTCTAAACAGCTGAAAGAGATAGATAATTGAGTTAGAGTTGGAAAATAAGTGATAATTAGTCATTTTGATTTTAGTTATTTTAATGAATAAAAGTATTGATATCACCCTGAATCACTTAAACTAGGCAAAAAGTAAGGAATCAAGTTTTTTTGTTTTTTTTTTGGGGGGGGATGTTCTGCAGATCGAACTCAGAGCCTTGTGCTTGCAAGGCAAGCACTCTAACCACTGACCTAAATCCCCAGGTGCATTATTGCATTTTTAAAATCCTCCATCATTTCTTTAGGTCAGAACTTACTGCTCTTCACATTTCAAGCCCAGAGTTTATTCCCTCCACTTCATCTTGCTTTACATTTCAGTAGCTGCTTATATGCTTGCCTCTACTTGGTAATCACTCAATCAGTCTCTTGCACTTAGAGTCATGTCTAAATGGTATTTGAAATCTCTGCAAACATTAACTGCTGAGGAGCTATCAACATACAGTACTCACATTTTCTTGTCTGAAGCAGTGTGTTTCTTCCTCTAGGTCATTGGGGTGACAGGAACCAAATACTGCTCTGGATTCTCAATACTGTTTTTTTTCTTTGTTTTTGTTTTTGTTTTACCCAGTGCCCAAAGTTAGGGAAAGAAAGGTTTATGTAGCTCACAGTCAGTCCACAATCTGCTGAGTCCGAGGCAGAGTGGCAAGGCAGACAGGCAGAAGGCAGCAAGGTAAGCAAGGAGGTAAACAAGGCTCTCAATACTGTTTTATTAAAAACTAAAGCATAGTTTTAAACTCTTCTCTTTACCTGAATAAGAGATAATCGTTTGGGAAGTCTCCCTCTTCGTCTGTTAGCAGGACTGAAGATAAATGTAGGTGGATCATCAGGGAAGAAATAAGAAAAATCTTGTTCTGCTATTTTATATGTTGAAAGAGATGATGCCTTAACAAAAAAGGGAGGGATTTACATTAGTAAACTATATACAAACATGCTAAGTCATATGCACTGTTAATGCTGCTGAAGACCAGGTCAAAAAGAGAATTTCATGTTATTGTCTATTGAAACTTGAGCCTTTTCTAAATCACATAATCAGCTCTGCCAGAAGAAACTACAATGCAAAGATTGCTTTACCATAAATTACCAAGAATGTTTCCAGATTCCTGAAAACTATTTCACAATTACATGAAATTAATCATCTGTTTGTTTTGTTTCTGATTCATTTTGCCTGAGATTTTCTGTGAATATCATTGCCAACTCATGAGTTTCTTTCTTTTCACCTCACATCTAGAACTTGTTTATTTGTCATCCTTGTCCAACCCTAGACTTAACTAATTTTGGCCCCAGGGCCAAGATCATTGTTTTTCTCGAAGAAAGTAAGTGCCGTTTAGAGAAATATCTTTCAGGAAACATGTAAGAGAATAATGATACAGAAATTTTAAATATTAACAAAATAGGAACATTTCTAACTGGATTTTCTACACAGTATATAGAACATAACTTTTTTTGTTTTGCTTTTTGTTTTTCAGACAGGGTCTCGCTGTATAGTTCAGGCTAGCTTTGAACTCACTAAGTAGCCCAGGATGGCCTTGAACTTGCAGTGATCCTCTGCTTCGAGAACACAACTTTCAATATCTAACATTTAGTCAATTCCAGCCACCATAGTAAATAAAGAATCAACAGAGATTTTATAAGTCAACTCTATTAGGATGATTGTATGTTATTCTGCATACCCCGGGTATGCAGAATTGCCCATTAGTAGGAATGTAAAGCACATAGATGGTTCCTTCTCAAATACAGGATGAGTATTTCTTACCTGAAATGCTTAGAAACAAAAGTGTTTTTGGTCTTTCTAAAAAAAGATTTTGGAAAATCTGCATATCCACGATGAGATATGTTGGGGATGGGACTCAAGTGTAAACATGAAATTAATACAGGTTTATATACAACTTATACATGTAGCGTGAAGGTAATTTATATGACATTTTTAATAATTATGTGCAAAAAACAAAGTTCCATGATACAGAATTTTATACTTGGGAGTCACATCAGTGCTCAAAAAGTTTTTTGGATTTTGCAGCATTTCAGATTTTCAAATTAGGAGCCTGGGAATTTAGCTCAGTGGGTAGAGCGCTTGCCTTGCAAGCACAAGGCCCTGAGTTCAATTCCCCACACCAAAAAAACCCAAAAAACAGATTTCCAAATTAGGGATGATCAAGCTGATTTACTCAAAAAAGGCTAAAATAGGTTTTAATGTATTAATTGCCCCAACTCCTTATTCATAGTCACACAGCACAAAACAAACATAAATGCCCATATTTTTGTGTACTTGTAGATAGTCCTGACTGCGCCTATACTCACCACCACCAGGAATCACATTTTGTTGTTTTCATGTATGTGTGCAAGTATACCAAAATATCCACTGCCAATCTTTTATTATACTCTCAGTTAAAAATGTCCACTATAACCTTAGTTTTTGTTTATTTTTGAAGTAAAATTAAGCTTCTTTTTATGTTTATTGGCTGAAATATATGCTGATGTCTTTTACTACCCTTTCCCAATTAGATTATTTTGCTCACTGATATGTAACTGATTCTGGACAACTGGTAATTTAGAATCACATTTAAAATTTTTTTCTTTCAGATGACTGTCTTACACACATTATAAGTTTTAATTATGTCCATGTGCCCATTTTTATTTACTGATTTTTCTTTTCTTTTTTTGAGACAGGGTTTCGCTATGTAGTTAGAATTCACTATGCCCTTGAATTCACTATGTAGCCCAGGCTGGCCTTGAACTCGCACCAATCTACCTGCCTCAATCTCCTGAGTGCTGGGATTACAGGCATGTACCACCACACCTGCCTCCATTTTTCTACTGGAGTGCTAATATTTTCCTAATTAATTTTAGCTCTTCATTGTGTTCACTCTAGGTATTTTTCTCTAAGGTACTACAGTGGTACCTTGGTTCAGAAACTTAATTTGTTCTACAGTTTTGGAAGACGGTCATGTTTGTGTTTGTGTGGGAAAGATGGCCACGGTCAGGTTTGTCATCCAATGCAGAGTTCACAAAAAAAATTTTGCCAAACCCTTCTGTTTGCGAACCAAGTTGTCTGAAACAAAAGCACACATGAACCGAGGTACCACTATATTTACTGTTGAAATCTATTCCCAACATTTTTTTTTATTCCCGACATTTTTAAACCTACATGTTTATATTGTCAATTCAATCTCATTGTTGGTGTTTCTTTTCTATTGCTCCTCTTAAGTACTTCAGCTTGTATAACATTAAAATCTGTTTCATTTCATTTCAGTTCTCTTTTTGCATCAAGTCTGTTTTTCCAAAAGATTAACCCATTTCCTGGTTTTATTTATCATATAATTTGTTTTACCTCTAGAGATTTTAAATGTTACTTTTTATATAAACTCACATTGTTTTCATGTCTTTTCTTTTGATGTTTACATTTACATAGAAGGAAATGCACATTAAGTATCATTAGGTGACTTCTGACAAATGCATACGTCTTTCAAATCCATCCTCCTATTGCTTTTTTAACTTAATGCTTCTCTATCTCAATGTGTTATTTCACATTTTAAAAAATTAATTTTAGTTTTACCATATAACTTTTCACTTAGTATACAATATGAGGCCTAAAACTTGATTTTTCCCTCTTAATGGCCAGTAATAAAATATAACCTGCTTTTTATTGGCCTATGCTGTTTTATTATACATTGTTTTCTTATCTGGTGCAATGTTTTAGAATTATTCTTTAAACCAACCTATTATTTATAAGCCAGAATTATGTGATTAGGAATCTATGGTGGCCCCACTTCCTAACTTTTCTTTGTTCCAAGTTTTCCATCTATTTTCACCATTTTTTTTTAATAAGAAAAAATGTGGTAGTAACTGAACCATCTAACAATTCTGTCAACTGCAAAAATAGTATTTCGGCCAATAAATATTTTTAAAAAGGACTGAAAATTGGCTCCAGATAAAAAGAGAGCCATGTAAAACCACCTTTGAAATAACATTTCTGCAATGCTTTATAATATTACCCATTTCTTTTCTTCTTTTTTTTTTTTTAACATTACCCATTTCTATCTAATTGTTTTCTTCCTTCCAAAAAATAATTTCACTATTCTGGTTACCTTAACTTTAATGATTCCATCCTGTGGTTCGCAGTGTTGCTTCAGAAAAAGTTTTAGTTTTTCACGAGAAAACAGGTGTTTTCTCCGGCTACAGAGGGAAAGAAGAGAAGGTAGTGCTAGTACCAAAGAATTCAACTCAAACTCCATAATCTCTGTAAATTTATAATCTGAACTAGAAAATGAAGGCTATTTCATCTTCCAATAGTATTTACATGTAAGTTATGAGAAACTTTACACAGAGTTATTTATGCTAGAAGTTATAAGTTGGGTGGATGTATCACAAAATGTCTCCTGCAATAAAAAATACAGAAGTATTTCTGGAAAATTTAAATGTTTTAATTACATTCAATGTACTCTCTTCAAGAGAAAGGCAAATTAATCCCCAACACACATGCACACAAAAAAAGTCAAGTTAAAAGCTATGATGAGTGGATAAACAACATTTTAAAGCAGTAGCCTCCCAAAAATGTATATTCTTTTCCTGGATTTTAACTTTCATGACAGTGAGGACTTGGGCTCATTAGTATATTCCAGCACCATATAGTAGCTGGCAAAGACAAGATAAAATGGTCGATTTTTTAGTGTATGTTTGTGATACATAGTAGTTATATTTGTTCTGGGGAATTGGTACATGAATCTCCATCATTTTCAATCCCTTTTAACCACCTTCCCTTTCCCCTGATCCTCTTCCCCGTCTCAAAAAAAGTCTGCCTTCTTGTTCCTGCCATCTCACCTTTATTTTACTTACTTACTTATTTGTATTTTAGGTTTCTCATGTAAGAGAAAACATGATATTTAAATTGCAATTTCTGTGTTTGACTTAATTCACTTGACATATGTTCTCAAGTTCCACCCATTTTCCTTCAAATGACATGATTTTACTCTTTTTTTTTAAGACAAGATCTCACTGTGTAGTTCAGGCTGGACTCGAACTCACTATGTAGCCCAGGCAGGCCTTGAACTCACAGCAACCCTCCTGCCTCAACCTCCTGAGTGGTGGGATTATAGGCGTGCACCACCACACCTGGCAAGATTTTATTCTTTATGGCCAAATAATATTCCATTGTGTATAAATACCACATTCGCTTTATCTATTTGTCTGTTGATGGACAGACAAATCTAGCTTATTTCCAGAGCTTAGTTATTGTGAATTGCACTGCTACAAACATGGGTATACAAATATCACTATAGTATGATGTCGTGCTTGCTTTGGCAGCACATATACTACATAGTATGATGTCTTTCAGGAATATATATATATATATATATGGGTAAAACAGATTTCTATTTTTAGTTTTTTGGGGAACTTATCTCCTTACTTATTTCCATGGTTGTTGTATTAGTTTACATTCCCACCAACAATATAGAAGGGTTCTGTTCCCCTGCCATACTCATCAGTAGGTGCTGTTTTTTGTGTTCTTGATGATAGCCACTGTGACTTGGGGTGAGATGAAATTGTCTTCTGACTACTGAATAAATAACTAGTTCTCAAGGACTGTATTGTCTTTATAGTAGCTACTAACTACATGTGAGGTTTTTTTGTGCATGGTGGGGGTTTGTTTTGTTTTGTTTTTGAGATAGGGTCTCATGTAGTTCAGCCTGGTCTTGAACTCACTATATAGCCCAGGCTGGCCTTGAACCCATGGCCATCTTCCTGCCTCAGCCTCCCAAGTGCTGGCATTACAGATGTGTGCCACCACGCCTGGCGAGTTTTTGTTTTTTAGAACAGGTTCTTGCTATGTTGTCAAGGATGGCCTTGAACTCACCCATCCTTAATGCCTTGGCCTCACAAGTACCTGGGATTACAGGTGTACAATACCACACCCAGTTTTACATGTGGTTTTTTAGTAAATAAAAAAATTCAGTTCCTTATTCTAATTAGCCATATTTAAAGTGTTTAACAACCAGACAATAGCCAGTGGCTATCATACTGAACAATGTACATATAACACTTCCATTATCATAGAAATTTCAATTTGTCAGTAGTACTCTAGCATATATTTTCTTTATTAGAGAAATACCTCTTTATTAACAAAGAACAGTACTATCTTTTGATGCTAATAAGAGCTATAAGCCATTTAAAGACTTCTATTGCCAAATATAATGTTCTCATTTTCTAATTCTATAGCTTACCAGTTAAGAAAATGGACTGATGAGACTGTAACCAAGGTATAGCAGTAAAATTATGAAGTGTAAGTAAAAAAGTAGATTGAAAAATAAAAACTGGAAAATACAGCATATAAATGTATGTTGAACTAAAGGCAAAAGAAAAAGGATAAAACTCTACTGTAATGAGGAAAACATTCAATCATAACTATATTATTCATTTGCTCATAAACTAAAATTTGAAAGTTTCAATAACACATGAATATTAAATTAGGACTATTATTTTTCAATATACATTAGAATGCAAAAAAATGTAGAATACATCATTTAGAGATCTTAAACTAATGATGTACCCTTTAAAACTACCAAAACAACTGACAAGCCATTTATCTCAATACAGACCTAGAGGGTGATACATCTGACTCAGGATTTACTTCACGTGTATCACTTTTCTTTGGATACATGAGTTATGTGTGGAACAAATAGCATAAGAGAATAAGTTAAATTATTTTACATCAAATGATACGTAAGATTGAGTCCTAAATGGCTGATAATGTCAACTTATTCTCAGATGACTAAGAGCCTAACCACAATGGGCAACAAAAGGAATTTTCCTGCAATAAATCTATGATACCCACAGCCAATTCTTTTAGTACAGTAACTTCTCACTATCTCTTTTAGTATATTAACTACTCACTACCACCTCTCTCTCTCCTCTGACTGGGTCTCAGACAAAAATTTTAAGGATACTTATATTTTATTACATAACTTTCTCTCTCTCTCTCTCTCTCTCTCTCTCTCTCTCTCTCTCTCTCTCTCTCTCTCTGTTTCTGGGGCTGGCGATGGAACCCAGACCCTGCAGATGCTACATATGTGCTCTGTCACTAAGCTACATCCCCTCACACTATTTAACTTTCTCAAAGAACGGTAAGGGACTGATCG
Organism: Hystrix cristata; assembly: GCA_004026905.1. Taxonomy (NCBI): domain Eukaryota; kingdom Metazoa; phylum Chordata; class Mammalia; order Rodentia; family Hystricidae; genus Hystrix; species Hystrix cristata. The sequence continues at coordinate 55,226 of PVJO010000348.1, forward strand.
GATGCCTGTGTTTAATGATTAAAATACTACAAATGTGACATCTTTGTAGGCACGTTCAAATTTTTCAGCTTTGAAAATCGAATTCGCTCATGAGAAATACTTCATAAACAGAATACTTCTTAATTCTTCAACTTGTAGACTACTTGGGGATAGTCACTAATCTAAAAAAAGGTTGAAGGACTCCATTCGGATTCATCTTATCATTCTATGAACATATAAATAAACATTTATTTTAAAAATGGAAGCGATCACTTGCAACACTAACCATTTGTCCTAAATCAAACCTTCTCACTCTAATATATATAATTATCCTACTTTACACTACAATAAAGATACTGAGTTTTACCTGATTTGTGTTGCTTTAACAATTGCAGATTCATATAATTCCTTTTTAGTAGGCTTCACCTTGTACTTGAACAATAAGGGATCAACTGCATCTTTTTTCTTTCTAGAAAGGAAAAAAACACAAATCAGTTAATAATTTGGAAACATGAGATTCGTGGGAACATAGTTTCTATTAATATATTGTAAGAGAATCTTATATACATTTATTTTAACTACTCTTCTCATTCTATTAGCACAAAGCACAATTTAATTTTGGTAGGTATTTTAATTACTCATTCAATAAATTTTCATTGGTTAAATTGGTTAAATAAACTGAAGATAAATAAACACTGAGCACTCAGTTTAGGTTAAATAAATTTATAAAAAGTAATTTTTGGACTTGCTTTCAAACTTTCAATAGCTATATAACCCATGAGCAAAGATAGGCATAATGTAATTTACTCTGTTTGAAGAACTGACAAACAGATTGCACATTTAGTCCCCAATCCCAAAATTTTTCATTTTTCTTCCCCTTGAGGTGTATTTAATTCATTCACTCACTCATTCATTCAGTAGTTAACAACCTGCAATATCCCAGATACTACTGGAAACAACAAAGATTTAGCAGTCACCAAAACAGAAACACAGTTAAGGAGACACAGGCAAAACAAAATGAATATAACAGCAGTTACTCAGGAGGCTGAGGCTGGAGGATCACTTGAGACTAGCCTGGGCAACACGGCAAGACCCAGCTTCCCTCTCCTTTTTTTTGGAGGGGGTGCTAGGGATTGAACTCAGTCCCTTGCACTGGCAAGGCAAGCGCTCTACCATTGAGCTAAATTCCCTTCCCCCCCAGCCAGCTTCTTTAAAAGAAAAAAAAATGTGCATGTGTCTGTGTGTGTGTTATATAATATAAACAGAACAGGTAATAAATGTTATGAAGAGAACAGAATTCAGAATGTGAGAGCCAAAGGTTGGCTTTTTTTTCTTTTTTTTTGCGGTACTTTAATGTAATATCATATAGTAGGAATCATACAGCACTTGTAAGCTTTTAAGACTGGCCTCTTTGACTTAATAATATGCTTTTATGTTTCCTTCTGATCTGCTGAAGGAAACTGTGTACCACAGTTTATTTATCCACTCACCTACTGAAGGATATTTTGGTTGCTTCCATGTTCTGGCAATCACAAATAAAACTACTATCAACATCTGCATGCATGTTTTTATGTGGATGTAGGTTTTCAACACATTTCGGTAAATACCACAGAGCACAGTGGTTGGATTATATAATAAGAGAATACTTAGTTTTGTAAGAAACTGCCAATCTGTCTCAAGTTGTTATAACATTTTTCATTCCACCAGCAACTAGTCAGAGCTCCTTTCCTTTGCGCCACATCCTCACCACATTTAGTGTGGTCAATGTTTTGGATTTTGGCCACTGTAAGGTAGCATCTCACTTTTAATTTCTAATTCCCTAATGACAACTGAAATAGAACATCTTCCACACTGTTTACCTTCCACCTACATATCTTCTTTAGTGTTTGTTCCAGTCTTTTTTCCCTATTTTAATCGAGTTGCTCATTTTCTTACTGTTGACTTTTTTTTTTTTTTTTTTTTGGTGCTGGGGATCGAACTCGGGTCCTTGTGCTTGCAAGGCAAGCGCTTTAACCACTGAGCTAAATCCCCAGCCCCTGCCTCAGGTTTCTTATTTGAATATTTCAGTACTATTCACTAAAAGTAGGGAAGCAAAAAAGACTTGAAACAAGCTTAAGAAATTGTTTGTTTTGTTTTTGCTTTTGATGGTACTGGAGAATGAACCCAGGATCTTTGTACTGAGCTATATCCCCAACCCTTTTTAAATTTTATTATTTTGAGACAAGTTCTAGCTAAGTTGCTAAATGCCACAGGATGAGTTTGAACTTTCACTCTCCTGCCTCAGCCTCCCAGAGTGCTGAGATTACATGAGTGAGTAACCATGTCCAGCCTGGAGAAAGCATTTTAAAAATGCATAAAAGGGAACAGAATGGGAGAATATAGCTATTACGGAGAATAGAGTACTTAATCAGTAGTAGATTCACCTGAGATTTTAAATTACCTATCAGGGCTGTGGATGTACCTTAGTGGTAGAGTGCTTGTCTAGCAAGAGGAAGGCCCTGGGATTGATCCCCGTACAGCAAATAAATAATTAAACAAATAAATCATTACAACAGTTCTACGTATTTATATGATTTTTCTCGACCACCACTGAGCTCACATAGGCCATCAAATGACTTCATTTTAGATAGTTACACAGCTTCTTTACCATATGCACCAAAATGTAAGTATTAATTGTAGACCTGTTCCAAGTAAACAAAAATAGAATGTATAAATGTAATTGAAAGCTTAGCTAAAACTGTTCTTAGGCAGCTGATTAGAATTAACTAGATAGGTTTCAATTTTGAGAATTCTAACATCTATTGTTGAACCAGACTGTTAAGATGGGTAGTATACTGCAGTATGACTAGAAAGGAATGAAAGAGAGGGATGAAGGAAAAATTATTTCAGTGGAACACCATCAATCTGATAAATAACTTAAAAATTAATTCAAAAATCACTTACCCATTTTGAAAAGAACTATTCTGTGTTTCTGATTCATCACTATCACTGATGATAATAGTTTCTCCATCTGCACTGCTAACATGTCCATTAGCAAAACCATTTTGATGCGATGGAGGGAGGACTTCCAAAATCCTACACTGTAACCTGAAATAAAATGACATACTTAAAAAGGCAAATCATTTGATTTTTACATCCAAACAGTTCAGAACAGTCTAATTATGTTAAACAATTGAAAAATTATTAATTATTTGTACAATGTAGATGGGTAACTGCCTGTGTTGTAAAAAGGCCCGAGGGAGGCAAATTTTACTCAACACCATGAAAATCTAGTCATCACACTTATGACCCACAAAAGGATCTGTTCTGTGGACACTATGACCCACTGAATAAACAATTTAGTTAAAAAGTTAAAAAGACATTAAGAGAGAAAGAGAAACTATGTTGAGAAACATTCAATTTAAGATTAGATACATTTAAAACAACGCCATACTATTTCAAAGTTCAATTTACGAAGACTCTTAGCAATTATATTCTTTATTATTGCCTTCTTTCTGCTAGCTATAGATTTTTTTTTTTTTTTTTTTGTGGTGCGGGGGATCGAACTCAGGCCCTTATGCTTGCAAGGCAAGCACTCAAATCACTGAGCTAAATCCTCAGCCCCTGCTCGCTATAGATTTAATCTGCTCTTTTCCTAGTTTCTTTTTTTTTAAGGTGGGGGAGGTGGTGCTGGGGATCAAACTCAGGGCCTTGTGCTTGCTAGCCAAGTACTGTATCACTGAGATAAATCCCCAACCCCTAGTTTCTTAAATTATAAATTTAGGTTGTTGATTTGAAAGTTTTCTTACTTTTTAATGAAAGCATTGATAGCTACAAATTTTCCTTCTCAGTCCTGCTTTTGCTATTTTAGAAGTTTTGATACACTGGGGATTTTTGTTATTCTCATTCATCTCTAAGTATTTTGTTTCCTTTGTGATTTTTCTGAGTCACTAGATATTTAAGAGCATGTTATTTAATTTCACAAATTTATGAATTTTCCAGTTATCCCGTGGTCACAGAAAATCCTTTTATGATACTATAACCATTCATTTTAGGCAGAGGAAAGGCAAATTCACTCTTTCTTCTTGGAACTTGGATACCCTTTCTCCTGACTTTGGGAGGGCCTTATACCAAAATGTAGTAATTCCCCCATAACACAACTGCATGTTTCTCAATGGGTGTATGCTTTCCTTTGATGTTTTCAAATTAGTGGTATATAACTGACTCCTAACTTGTGGTAATGTCGTCATTTTTAAAAAATCAGTTTTGCTTGTTATGGTAGCACACACCTGAATCCCAGCTACACAGGAGCCTGAAGGAAGAGGATCGTGAGTTCGAGGACAGCCTAGGCAATTTAGTAGGACCCTGTCTCAAACTACTGGGGATGTAACATAGATTCAGTGCAAACACGGAATATTATTCAGTTAAAAAAATAAGAATGAAATACTGATACATACTACAATATTGATGAGCCTTAAAAATATTATGGTAAATGAAAGGGGCAAGACACACAAGACCACATATTGCAGGATTCCACTGATACACACAGGCAAATCCATACAGAAAGAAAGTAGATGAACAGGCTCTAGTAACTTGGAGAAAAGGCTGCAGGGAGCACGGGCAGAGACTCCTAATGGGCACAGGTTTTTCTGGAGTGTCAAAAATGTTCTAAGATCAGATTGTGACTATAACTGTACAACTATGAATATATTAAAAACCAGTGAACTACACATATTTTAAATGGGTGAATTTTATGGTTTCTGAAGTATATCTCAATAAAACCACTGGGGGGGCTGGGGATTTAGCTCAGTGATTAGAGTGCTTGCCTTGCAAGCACAAGGGCCTGAGTTCGATCCCCGGCACCACAAAAAAAAAAAAAATAAAATAAAAAAATAAAAAAATAAATAAATAAATAAAACCACTGGGGGTGTGGTGGTATATGCCTATAATCCCAGTACTCAGGAGGCTGAGGCAAGCAGATCTCTGTAAGTTTGAAACCAGTCTGGGCTACATAGTAAAGCCTGAAGTATATATCAAGATCCTGTCTCAAAAAAAAAAAAAAAAGTCAAAAAAAGTCAAATTGCTTTAAAATAGTGACACAAGCAAGACATGGTGACATATACCTGTAATTTCAGCATTCTGGAAGGCTGAGACAGGAGAATTGCCCAGCCTAGGCAATGCAGTGACTTAGTGAGTGAGGTCTTACCTCAAAATTTTACAAAGGTCTGCGGATGTAGCTCAGGGTAAGGCCCTTGGGTTCAATCTCTAGTACCTAAGGTAGGGGCATAGAGAAGTTACCTAAGTAAAATTTGTTTTTTTTTGTTTTTTTTTTTGGTGCTGGGGATCGAACTGAGGGTGTTGTGCTTATAAGGGGAGCACTCTAACCACTGAGCTAACTCCCCAGCCCACTGGGGAAGTTTTATTAACCAAGAATAACCTAAGCATTTATGTAAATACCTATCAGTGGACTAAATCCCTACAAGAAAAAGTGGTCCAACATAAGACACTGTCACTGTATCATTTGTTTGGTCATCTCATATCATAAATTCTGACACAGTATCACGGGCATTCTGAGACTGCCTCTCCATTTGCCAGCTCCAAGCTCCTGGGAACTTAACTCTTCCCACACCCACCTACACTCTTCCACATGGCTACTGATAGAGCTGCCGACGTTCCCCACAAAACACTGGCTAGAGGTTGAGAGAGTGAGCACCTTTTTGGCTGAGTTAACATATTTTTCTAAGACTTCACAACTTGGAATTTAGATATGTACCTCTCCCACCATGGAATCTGTAAGAGATAAAATTCTGGTGCAACTGCTGGCCATGTTTCCTGCCACGAGGATGGCCCAGTGTGTAGTGGGAGAAGACAAAGCCACATGCAAGAGAGAAAAAAGGAGGGCTGGCAACAGCACCAGAGGCCATCAGTTCTCTCCTCGTTCCTCCTCAGACTTAGCTGCACATTGCCCATCTCAGGTTTAGTTGTTTAATCGTTCCTTTAATTCAATAAGCTAATAACTCCTCTTTTGCCTATGTTTTTTCGAAATAAATTTTTTACTGTCAAAATAAACAGAACCATAAAATTCCAGAAAAATAGTATTATTTATAGTTAATTCATTTTAGGGAGTTAGTAGAGTTTTGTAAGATAGTGACACTTATTTTCATGAGTATACATTTTGTGTATATTTGTATTGTCTTTTGGAATATTTTTAGACCCTTACATTATCTAATGTTAATATTTTTAGACCTTTATAATATCTAATGTTAAAAAATTCTGTTTTGCTGTTAAGCCCACAGTAAAACAGACCATGGCTTTCCTGCTAGGAACTCTGTACCACACCCAGGTTAAAAAAAAAAAAAAAAAGCAAAGAAACTGGTCCTACAGCATCCTGAATTTTAAGAGTCAACAAAATATAGACTATGTGCCTGAACTCAAAACCCTCAAAAGATGCCGGGCATGGTGACACACGCCTGTAATTCCAGCACTTGGGAGGCTGAGGCAGGAGGATCACCACAAATTCTAGGCCAGCGTGGACTATACAGTGAGTTCAAAGCCAGTCTGAACTACAAAGGGAGGCTGTGTCTCAAACAAACAAACAAACCCTCAAAGCATCTGATCAACCACATTCACTCATTTGCTCTGACTCTAAGACATATGGTTCAACGAAAAGCATTGTAATGTTGGTCTAAAATCTGTTCTTGAAAAAGAACCGAAAAAAATGACTAAAATTACTAAAATCAGAAAGGAAACCAAGGACATTATTGCTAATTTTACAGAAATAAAAAAGATTATATGACAACCTAGAAGAACTGGACAAACCGACAAACACACCAAGTACCAAAACTGACCCAAGAAGAAATAATCTGTTTTGAGGAACAGCTGGCAAAAGTTTTTTCCCCCCACTCTGCTGGTGATTTCTTTTGCTATACAAAAGTTTTTCAGTAGGATGTGATCCCAATCACTGATTCTTTGTATTATTTCCCGTGCAGTCTGGGTTTTGTTCATAAAGTTCTTGCCTACACCTACATCTTCAAGAGTTCTTCCTAGTCTATCTTCCAGCAGATTTAGTGTTTCTGCTTTAATGTTTAGATCTCTGATCCACTTCGATTTTAGTTTAGTACATGGTGAGAGACATGTATCTAGTTTTAGTTTTTTGCATGTGACAAGCCAATTTTTCCAGCACCATTTGTTAAAGAGGCTATCTTTCTTCCAGTCAGGGTGTTTGGCTCCTTTGTCGAAGATGAGGTATTTGAGTGTGTTTGGAGTTGTTTCTGCATCTTCTAATCTGTTCCATTGATCCTCGGGTCTGTCTTTTTGCCAGTACCATGCTGTTTTCACCACAGTAGCTCTACAGTATAATTTCAGGTCAGGGATTATGATGTTCCCTGCTTTGCCCCTGTTGCCCAGGATTGTTTTTGCTATTCTTATTCTCTTCTGGTTCCAGATGAATTTCACGATTGCTTTCTCTAGTTCTGTGAAGTATGCTATTGGTATTTTGATTGAAATTACATTAAATCTCTATAGTAATTTAGGAAGTATGGCCATTTTCACTATGTTGGTTCTTCCTATCCAAGAACATGGGATAGCTTTCCATTTTCTGATATCCCTTTCAATTTCCTCTTTTAGAGTACTGTAGTTTTCAATGTAAAGATCTTTTACTTGCTTTGTTAGATTGATTCCTAAATGTTTCTCTCTTTTTTTGATGTGATTGTGAATGATGTAGCTTCCCTAATTTATTTCTCAATAAGTTTTGTTATTTGTATATAGAAATGCTATTGATTTTTGAGTGTTGACTTTGTATCCAGTTATGCGACTGAACTTGGTGTGGGTTTTTTTTTTTCTTAATCTTTTTGGTGCTGGGGATCAAACTCAGGGCCTTGTGCTTGCAAGGCAAGCACTCTAATCACTGAGCTACATCCCCAGCCCCTGAACTTGGTTATTAAATCTAGAAGTCTTTTGGTGGAGTTTTTAGGGTCTTATAAGTACAGCATCATGTCATCTGCAAATAATGATCATTTAACTTCTCCCCATCTAGAATATATAAAGAACTCAAAAAAGTCAGATCCCTCAAATTTAAAGACCCAATCCAAAAATGGGCATCCGAAATGAACAGACACCTCTCAGGTGAAGAAATACAAATGGCAAATAAATATACGAAAAAGTGTTCAACATCACTGGTTATTTGAGAGATGCAAATTAAAACAATACTAAGATTCCATCTCACTCCAGAAAGAATGACTATTACCAAGAAATCAACCAATAACAAATGCTGGCGGGGCTGCGGGGGGAAAAAGGAACCCTCCTCCACTGTTAGTGAGAGTGTAGGCTGGTCCAACCATTGTGGAAATCAGTATGGAGATTCCTCAAAAAACTACAAGTAGATATTCCATTCAATCTAGCTATACCTCTTCTTCGTCTTCCCAGAAGAATTAAAAACATCATACCATAGTAATACATGCACAACCATGTTTACAGCAACACAATTTGTAATAGCTAAGTTTTGGAAACAACTCAAATGCCCAGCAACTACTGAATGGTTAAAGAAGATGTGGGGTTTTTTAATACAATGGAGTACTACTCTGCCATAAAAAGGATAAACTTGAAACACTTATAGGTAAATGGATTCACCTTGAGAACATACTCTTAAGTGAAATAAATCAGACACACATGACTACATATTGAATTGTTTCTCTGATATGAGAAACCGTAGTGTAAATAAGGACAAAAAGGTATAACGGATATTGGGAAAAAGAAAGGTAATATTCAAATGGGAAGAGAACTAGAGAGGGAAGAGAGGGGGAGGAAGGAAGGGACAGAGAAAAGAAAAAGAGAAAAAAGGAAAAATGTAAATAAAGCAATTGTAAATAAGGAGGGGAGGGGGAACAGAAGGGAGGGATGGGGAAGGGGGGGAACCGAGATATATCATGTACAGGCACAAATTAATTATGATGAATGTGATCATTATGTTTATCTACAATGTACCAATACGTGTTTTGGTAAAAAAAATTATTTTTTTAATTTAAAAAAAAAGAGGAAATAATCTGAATATAGTTATAACAAGGAAAATGAATCTGCAATCCAGACCGCCCAACAAAGCAAAGCCCAGTTGTCAAACAGCTTCACTGATAAATTCACAAACACAAAAGGATTAGCACAGAGTCTCTCAAAATCCCCCATCCCCCAAACTGATAAGTAGGGAATATTTCCCAACTCATTTGATAAGGCCAGCATTACCAATAACCAACCACACAAAGACGGCAGAGTATGTGAAGAATGCTTACAACTCAAACAGCTTACTTCAAAAATGAGCAGAGGACTTAAGGAGACATTTCTCTGAAGAAGGTACAAATGACAATAAAATATGAAAAGATGCTCGGCATTAGTCATAAGGCAAATGCAAAATCAAAACCACAGACAAACCATTGCACACTCATTAGGATAGCTATCATAAAAAGTAAAAGTAAAAAACACAGAAATGAACAAGTTTTGCTGAGGACACAGAGAAAGTAGACCCTTAATGCACCGCTGGTGGGAATGCAAAATAGTACAGCTACTGTGGAAAACTTTTTCCTAACTCTTTGAAAATTAAAATTATCTTTTTAATTCTTTAAAATTATTATATTACTCAGCAATTCTAATTCTGCACAAAAGAATTGAAACAAAAACTTAGATACTGTATAGCAATATTCACAGTGGCATTATTCACAACAGCCAAAATACGCAATCAACCAGGATGTCCACTGACAGATGAATGGCTAAACAAACCGTGGCACACACACAATGGAATGTTCAGACATGAAAAGTAATGAGGTCAGGCAAGGTGGTACACGCCTGTAATCCCAATACTCAGGAGGCTGAGGCAGAAGAATCCCAGGAAGTTCAAGGACAGCCTGTGCTACATTAGTGAGTTCAAGGCCAGTCTGGACTACTCAGTGAGATCCTGTACAAAAAATCAACAATCAAAACAAAAAAAGTAATGAAATTCTGATACATGCTATGATATGAACGAACCCTAAAAAATGGTCAGTGAAATAAGCCACCAAAGGACAAATATGTGACTATACTTATATGAAGTATCTAGAATAGACAAACTCATAACCACAGAAGGTAGAGAAAAGACTATCAAGCAGCCGGGGGAAGCAAAGAATAGGGAGTTCATTGCTTAATTGGTACAGAGTTTCTGTTTGGGATGACGAAAAAGTTCTGGAAATATTGGTTAATGGTTACACAACACTCTGAATGCCACTGAACTGCACATTTGAAATGATTAAAATGGTAAAAATTTTGTCTACCACAGTAAAAAAAAACAAAGAAACCTTTTTTTGTTCTAACAGTAAAGCTTGAGAATATCAATTACCAAGGCTACATTAGTAGTAAATGAAGATGTCTAAAAACTTGCAGGCTGACTTTCAAACTGCTGCTTGGCAGAAATAAACCAGTGTTTCTAAAGACCAAAACTACAGGAAGTTATACCAAAACCTGTTAGGTAATTATGTAGTCTAGTGATAAAAAGCCTTTGCAACTTAAGTGACATGTATTGCACAAAAATATGAAAGGAATCAAACTGGATTCACTTTTGAAAGGCCTAGATATTACATCCAGGGATCATAATATTACCCAGGCTTCCAAGAGGCACTGAAGGAAGCTTTTCAGAGATCCTATGCCCAGCCACAGTCTGCTGGCACAACCCTGGCGAGTGCCTTTAAGTGGTGACAGTGGTAGTAGGAATAAGGGAAAAACTGTACCTTTACCCCAGGTATGGTTGGTGTGGGGCCTACAGTGGTCTGGCAGTTTATCAGAGAGAGCAGCCTGACTACTGTAGGGCCTGTGGAGCAGTAAGAATTGAAGGAGTTATTTATTTAAAACCAATAGAAAGAAAGATACTTCCCTGACAGATAATTAGGGAGAAGGAAACAGCATTGAGACTTGTCTAGAATGTAGTAAATATTTAACCTATAAACTATAGTAGTTATTGTCAACACTATTATTAACTCTGTACCACACCCAAACCGCAGGTAGCATACCTGGCCAAGCTAATCAAAGACAGGCCTCTCTCTGGTACTCGGTTAACTTAGTTATTCAAGATACCAAGTCAACATCATCGCATAGATTTCCAAAGAGACACGGGTCTACATCTTTCCAACCTAATGGCTACTATTTCTTGGTTCTAGAGAGTGTGGAGATTACTGAAGTATAAAAGAAGGTTAGAGAATCATGAATTAAGATCCAACTAGATGCTCTTCGAGGGTACCGAAACTTTCTAAAGTTTGCTCTATTATTTGAAGACACAATGAAAGTTGATAAAAGATGGTCCTTATTACTATTAGAGTTCGTATATGTGCTGCCGAAGCGAGCACGTACTATTAGAGTTCGTATGTACCACATAAAGTGCACAATTTACACACATTTCTCTCATTTTCAATCGACTCTACAAGTTACACATTTGCCCTCAGCCACATAAACAGTTATGCAGAACCACTGGACTCTGAAGACCATGTACATTTTAACTTGTGCTCTATTGCTAGAGTCGAGGGGGATGGAAGCATTACACTGACCCAAGTGTACTTCAAAGCTGAAGCCCAGGCAGTTAGCAGTTTCTCAGAGTGCTAACAACTTAAAACACATTTCAGAGTGAAAGAAAGACTGAAACAGCAGCAAGCACACAAATGAGAACACAGCATTATTGAGCCATAAATCTGTAACAGTGACAAGCAGGACACGGAAGTAGCCTTTTATGAGAATACTCTGGATGGTATATATGTCTCCCCACAGAGAAAAGTGTTTCTATCATTGTTTAATTTTTATCTCAACATTAAAATTCATTCAAACATAAACAAGCTATAAAGCATTCTAGAACTGAGACAGGCAGAATTTTCACAAGGCAGAAGGTGAACACTTAACAGGGAAGAGAAAGAGCAGAGCCTAGAAGACCTACTGAGATTAGGGGGCTGTCCCCTCTGTTTGGGTCTCTAAGAGTGAACATGCTTCGCGGACGGCATGCTGTCTACCTGCTTCCCTGTGCTGCCTCATTAACCTCTGATTTTCTTGTAATACAGGTACAAACAACATTTACTTTAAAATACTGCACTTGGATAATTACTTCAACATTAATGATAGGAACGGAGTAAACCTGATTGCAATTGAGATTTTAAAATAAGTTAAGTCAAGGAAGTTACACTATACCTCATTTTAAGTGGAAGAAACCCAGCCACTTCAGGAAACCTGCTACTTCACACAGAAAGACAGAATTATGTTGATTACTTGTTAATGGGGAAGAAGAGGTCAGGAAAAGACCACTTTGTTTACAATTCCTAATTATTACTAAGTGCACAAAGAAACTACGGTTTCTCCAATTGGCATTTGACCTATTAAAAGCCTAAATATTGTATATAACAAGAATCATTAAAGTCTTATGAATACTAAATCATTAAACAATACTTAGGCTCATAGTGCCAGCCACTTGGAGGCTGAGGTAGGAAGCTTACATGAACCCTACGTATTTCTAATTTGTTTCCAAGAATCTAGATATTATTAGTATGTTGTTTAAAATCCTTACTATTCAAATTATTATATGAAAGCCATATTAATTAATATGAGCAAAATAGCTACCAAATTAATTAAAGCTTCCAAAAAGTTTAAAATTCAAACCAGTACGCTCTAATTATCCAAGCGTTTGTGCGCTCAGCTTCATGTTGACCTAACATATTGATATAAACATGTAAGATATGATAACCTTGCTGTAAGGAGGCAAGACCTATGTACGAAGATACAGAGATTAGAGAACAAAATATTAAATGCAAAAAGCCACCATACAATTGGTAGCACGTGACCTTTTGTTTAAATACAGTAGCAGCATTTTCAGTAAAACAGGCCTCACAGTAAAGGATAGATGGGAAGCGGCCTCTTTCCCTTCCTCTATTTTGTGCCATCCTGAAGAATGGAAAAGATGGTCACAATATGGTTCTGATTAACACAAGAAAAAGCCTGTTCCTGATAACCTTTGGACCCATCACATCTGTCCTATACAACCTCTGAAATTATTTTACACAGCAGGGAAATTCCAGTTTGTTTATATTATTAAAAGTTTTTCTTTTACATGTATTCAAGTCAAATCCCAGGGATAGGAAAAGCAATCTATAATTAGGTGTGTCAAGCACTTTTACTAAAATACTACTTTATAAACATTTTCCCTGAGTTCGATCCCCGGTACCAAAAAAAAAAAAAAAAAAAAAAAAAAAAAAAAAAAAAAAAAAAAAAAAAAAGGAAAGTTAAACATTTTGTCTAGATTGAATTCATTTTAAAAATCAGCCCAGCCTGGGCAACTTACTGAGATCCTGCCTCAAAATAAAAAACAAGCAACAACACAAAAGAATGAATGAATGGCCTAGAAAGGTTGCTCAGGGCAAAGGCCCTAGGTACCCTGTACCACACACACACACACACACACACACACACACACACACACACACACGGCTGTAAGTAAAAGAACAACATAAAGGAAACTTGAAGTGATGAAATGTTCTATATCCTGACTATATCAATGTCAATATCTTAGTTGCAATACTGTACTATACAATTTTGCAAAATACTATCATTGTGGAAACTACAGTTATCTCAAAATACAAAATTTAATTTTAAAATGCTAATGATAAAAATTAAGAAAATACTGAAATATTAACTCCAATTAAGAGTATTCATTCCACGTAGAAGAAATAAATCAGTAAGAGATGAAAGTAATGGATATTGTATGTCTCACTATAAAGCTAGACTAATCATGACACCATAATATTGGTGAAAGGACAGCCACATAGATCAATGGAAGAGAACAAACTCCAGAAATAAACCAACACTCCAATTATATTTATATCCTGGAAAAAAGCAAAAGTTTACGCACAGAAAACAGATCCAGGTTGCCACAGGTTAAGAGGTAGGGACGGGGGTGACTACAAAGGAACCTCTGTTGACTACAAATTTGGGGAGGGGCTGTTAAAATGTTTTGTGTCTTAGGTGTGGTGAATTACATGATGATACTACGTCAAAACTCACAACTATACACCAACAAGGGTGAATTTTATCTTATGCAGCATTTCTTAAAAAAAAAAAAAAAAGGAAGAGAATTTCTTTAAGAAATTCTAAAAAGAATTTTTTTTTCGGGGGGGAGGTTTGAGAAAGGGTCTCACTATGCAGTTCAGGCTGGCCTCGAACTCATTTTGTAACCCAGGCTGGCCTCAAACTCGCAGCAATCTTCTTGCATCAATCAGCCTCTCAAGCGCTGGGATTACAGACGTGCACTACTACACCCAGCCTAAAAATATTTTTTCTTAAATGATGAAAGAAAGGAATGTAGTTTGGCAAAATTTTATTACTTAAACTATTTAGGATAATGGTCTATCTAAATGTAAATTATTATTTAAATTATCCTTTAATTTAAAAGAAAAAGTTACTGTTTTTCTAAAAACATGAATACACAAGAGAATGGATAATCAAATTTGATCTTCTTGTTAGATCTCAGAGTACAGATTTGTCCTGCTATATTTCCCTGAAGAAAAACCAGAGCTGTGTGCAATGCAAAAAATACATAAAAGAGTCTTATTCTATAGTTTGTTTCCATTTCAACAATAAACATAAAAAGATCTTTTTGGGGCTGGGGGTTTAGCTCAGTGGTTAAGAGTGTTTGCCTTGCAAGCACAAGGCCCTGCGTTTGATCCCCAGTACCAAAAAAAAAAAGAAACAAAACAAAACAAAAAACAAACAAACAAAAACCCAAAACGAAAAAAATCTTTTTTTTTTTCTTTGCTCATTGTCAAACCTAGGGCTTCTCGCATGCTAGGAAAGTGTTCTACCAACTAATCTTGAACCACCAGCCCTAAAGACCAATTTTAAATCTGTGCAAAAAGAAGCTCATATACTACTTACTGTTCTTTCTTACAACATGAATTAGTCAATCGAATAAAGTCAGATTATTTCTATACATCAAAATACAGTACAGAAAAAGAGATGAAAGAATTTTTTTCTTTCAACTTTTTTTGTTTTTTCTTTCTTTTTTTGTTTTTGTTTTTCTTTCATCTTTTTTTGCACATGGAAGAATTTACAAAACAACTATTATATACTCAACTATTGCTCCTTTTTCAACTTCTTGTAGCTGGATGAGCTACTTGGAGATACTCTTTAGGTAGCTCAAACAAACAAAAAAACATGAATTTTTTTTTACTATCCTTTGGGTCAATAAACATGATAACAAAATCAACATGTTGACTGACTAATGAGTCTGACTAATGAGACTGGAAGCAGATGAAAAAGATACAACAAACATTTGGGGAGAAAACTAAAATGTAAGTATCAGCACATTCTAATGGCCAATAGTACCACAATTTTTTTTTTTTTGCAGTGCTTGAACTCAATGCCTTGCATGCACTAGGCCAGCATTCCACCACTGAGCTATATCCCTAGCCACAACTATAACAGATTATTAATTCAGAGCTAAATAAATTACTTGGGTTTTTTGGGGGGGATACTGGGGATCAAACTCAGGGCCCTGCGCAAGCACTCTACCACTGGGCTAAATCTCCAACTCCAAATTACTTCGTTTTACAGAACCCTTTATTCTTTTTCTTTTCTTTTTTTTTTTTTTGTGCTGGGAATTGAACTCAGGGCCTTGTGCTTAAGTACTCTAACCACTGAGCTAAATCCCCAGCCCCCTTTATTCTTTTTACTTGAATATTAGCGATTGATTAAAAAAACTACCAAATAAAAAAACTACCTGAAGAAGACTGATCTTTATCCTCCTAATGTGTTTATCTTATTCTATCCTGTATCAGTTATTCATATGTACTGAATTTTATTTATCCTTGCCTGCAAACTCTATTCCCACTACAAATATATACGCCAATAATGCCTGAGAACAGGTACATGCATTATTCACATGATTATTCTATTGTATCTAGTTCGGTGGTTTTCATAGAAAAGAGTCTACTTAATTGGCTGAAACAAAAAAATGACAAGACCCTATCCCATCAAGTTTAATTTTCTGTATAGTACTGATAATCATCCTGAAATCAACCTTTTGGTGTGTTTATCTCTTTGCACTAGAATGTAAGTCCCAAGTCCTTGTCTTATTCACTACCCTTTGTAATACCTACAATACTAACACACAATACTTACTGAATAAATTACATAAAATTTGCCTCACGTACCTTTTAAAGTACTAAGTCAGAATATTCCCTATCACCTTCAAAGAATGAAAAGACATAGGCAATTGCTTTTTTCATCCCTGGAAAGTAAGTCAAAAGATAGAAAAACTATAAATAAATAAATACTATTTTTCTCTAGGCTTGTAATCACATTTGCTGCCACTAGATAGCATTCTTTCCCGTGCTAGCTTCTCAAGACGGCCTGTGAGAAGTACAATGGCTAAAATGCAGGGTAACCTGTTTACTGCAGTCTTTTTCCCTTCAAGCCAATGATCAGAGGAAGATGCTGACTCAAACTCAACAGTATGACCTGGATCACCATTAGAGGGAATGCTTCAAAGCGTGATGACAACTCTGAAATTTACAAAGTGCTCAAGTGAACTGACCACACACTTGGAAATTATAAAGTATCCCAGTAAAATGAAAACTAAATATCTGATGTTCAACGAATGTATTTGACTGTCATCTATTATCCTGATTAACTGCTATCTTTCACCATTATTTTCACACTCATCTATTTTCCTGAACAGAAGACAGCAGTTCTGACACTGCCTATGCTTGGAAATTTTTCCATTTCTTACCTCGGGCAAGTTTTAATTAATTAATTTCTATGTGAAAAAAATGGAAACAAAGCTTTTGTAAATAAGGAGGGAGGAAAGGATGAAGGGAGGGGAGGGGAATGGGAAAAAAAGAAGCAACAAGATATATCATGTACAGGTACAAATCCCCCCATGATGAATGTATCACTATGTACATCTAAAATGTACCATTAAAATAAAATTAAAAAATTAACTTCTGTGTATGTGCTCATCTGTAAAATGAACAAGTGAGCACCTATCACACGCAGCTATTGTGGAATTAAATAAAACTGTAAACATAGAAAGCTTACAGCACTGCTTACACATAGCTCTCAAAAGTATACTGGCATTGTTACTGTCTCCCTAAAATAACATGACAAACTCTTGAGAAGAGTGACTGTGATGTCAGAAAATTGGGGGCTGGCTAGGAAAAAAGCTGAGGCATCTCCATTTGTCTCTGTAACTAAAGGAGGGGTCTAACACTTACTGAGCGTGGTATGTACCAGGCACCACACTGGGCTCCCACCGTAGCAGGTTGTGTTGTTACTGAATGGAATCCCTCATCGCTGATCTGCTTATTTTTTTGAGACAGGGTCTCACTATGCAGTTCAGGCTGGCCTTGAACTCTGATCCCTTCTTACACTGACTCAGGATTTACTCGTGTGACCTGCTTTAGCCAGCGGAACCCCAGCACACGTGGAGCATGCTGTGAGGATTGTACTGTGCTTACATCCCAGACAACTACGTTCTGGGAACAAGTCCGGGCTTATTCCTCCCACAGGCCTTCTGAGCACCGAGAGGCCATCCCAGACTGAGTCCCAGACTCCAGGCCCTACCCAGTCTCGTCCCAGCATGGGCAGCCCAGAGCCTTAGCGCACTGCAGCTAACCACACTCACTGATTCAGACCACTAACTCTGAGAGGAGAGTAGTTTGTTATACAGCAACAGCGAGCTACTACAGTTATCAGTTTTAGAGATTAGCAAAGAAGACACTCGAAATCATGAAATCGGTTTGTCTCTAAAGGCTTCTTTCACCACTCCAAGCCACTTTCACACGCCATACTCTGAGGTAGAAAGGGTGTTCAGCAGTTTTATCCTACAACCCTTGTCAACCCTTTCTCCTGTACCACTGTGGCTCATAGGCCAAATGTAACTCCCCACCTATTTTTGCTTGGGTTTTGAACCTAGAAAGGTTTGTATTTTTAATGGTTCAAAATAAAAATCAAGCTGGGTGTGGTGGCACACGCCTGTGATCCCTGTACTCAGGAGGGTGAGGCAGGAGGATCACCACAAATTCAAGACCAGCCTGGGCTACATAGTGAGTTCAAGGCTAGCCTGAACTACGTAATACATAGCCAGAGCCCGTCTCAAAAAAAAAAAAAAAATCAAAAGACTACATGTTGGTTTTTATACTTTCACCATTCTTATACTGAATACTCCTTTAGCTGATGTTATTTCTCTTAGTTTCTAACTTTTTATCTTGGGATTGTCTTCGCAGTCATCTAAGAAAAGAAAAATAACTCTGTTTTTAAAACAGTAATTCAGAACCACAGTTGAGATGAATTCCACTCGCATGAATTCCCAGACAGCATAAAAAACTAACAAATAATAGTTTTTCCATCATAGAATAACTCCAAATATCTATGAGGAAAGTTATTCATTAAACTGTTATCTATGATCTCTATACTCTGGGAGGCTGAGGCAAGAAGATGCAAGTTAGAACTTCAGAAATTCTATTCTTCTTCTCTACCCTGCTAGTAATCGACTCTAAAATACAAAAGGAAGCAAATAAATGTGGGTTTCCTTTTACATTAGAAAAGAGGTGACTCTCAACTTAGTTGCCAGTCCCCATATTTAACATTTTCTTACTATAACTACGACTTCTCTATTAATGACCATGAGTACCGCCAGAGACACAGCTGATGGCACCTGGCATTAGTATGAAGGATCAATAAAGAAACTGCCACAGAAACTCCCCAACACCATGCCCAGCATGTATCATTTGAAGACCTTCTCCAGAGGCCTTAGACTGATTGGCCCTTATGGATGCCACAATGTGAAAGCCTTCTGCACACTAAAGAAAGTTAAGTTTATATGATGAGCCTAAACTTTGTTGAACTATTTTGTGAAGAATTAAGCAGTCTGAGCCCATGCAGAAACATTGACAACATAGTTTTGTTATCTGAATTAAACATGCTTAGAAAATCAGAATCATGTTCTATTTTCATTTTGTTGTGTTACTACTTAGGGATTTTTAGGGTATAAAAAGATGGTTCCACTGTAATTTAGAATTTCAAAGATAGAATAGCTATCACAAATAGCCTCCTTTGTTCTAAATTAAAAGATGTATTATTAACATATTAGAGTCATCAGGAACCAAAGACTGGAAACAACAATTTTAGGATGCTGCTTAGGGCATTCCTTGACCCAGAACTAGGAATTCTGACCTTAAAAGGTCAGCAATGTAAACTGGCCAAATGGAAGGGAGCCTTCTCTCTAAAAAAATTTTTAAAAAATAAGTACTGTAATAAGCTTAACTAATATGTGTTGCTAGAAATTTTAAACACTATCTTTGAGCCCAATAAGAAGCCTCCCTCCTGTAATCCTTTCTGCTCATCCATCCATCCATCCATCCATCCATCATTTTTCTCCTTCAAATTTCTAATCAATGTTTATCCAAAAACTTCCTGATTAATACCAACTAGAGTAGATCATTGACAGCTGAGCCCTGATATGTTTAGGTCACAATAACTATTTGTTCCTCACTTTCAACTTTTATGTTCATCTTATTATATTCCGTATTTCTCGTTTATCCTCAATATTAATGCATTTTAATTAGGGGTTCATTGATTGCATTAAGGATAACAATATAAAAAAGAGCTGAAAGATTAAAAAGTCTATTCTTTTGTTTTCAGGCACTAGGGAATGAGCCCACACCCCAGCCTCTTTTTTAAAAGTTTTTTATTTTGTGCCAGGTATGGTGGCACACACCTGTAGTCCCAGCACTCAGGAGACTGAGGCAGGAGGATCAAAGCAAGTTCAAGGTCAGCCTGGGTACATACTGAGTTTGAGGTCAATTTGAATCACATAGTGAGACCCTATCTCAAAATTAAAAAAAATTTTTTTTGAATGGTCTTGCTAAGTCACTAATTGCCCAGGTTGGGCTCAAACTTGATATCCTCCTGCCTCAGTCTCCCAGAGTCCTGGGATTACTGGTATGCACCACTGTGCCCAGCTAAAAAGTCCATTTTCCTTATTTCCAATTCTATTTTACCCTGAGGACAGTATCTACCCTCTGTACAGGTTTTTATGCTACTTTCCTCTTTTACTTCATTAGTCTAAATTGTGCAAACTGTCACACCAATGCAAAATAGAAGGTCGATAGGGAATATACTTTAATAGTTAACTAGTTACGAGCCCTGGTTGGTTATCACTTGATGCCAACATTGTTACTGATTTTCAAGATTAAAAACAATTCTTCACTCTTCAGTTTCCAAGGTAGTTCTACAATATTGAGCCAATGTCCCTTTCATTCCTTCATCCCTTTTTTGTTGCTGAGAAAGAGTTCTGTTATGGTTTGTGCCTAGATGTCCCCCCAAAGCCTCATGCAGTCATAGGTGGGGCCTTTTCAGCCCCACCTGAAAAATCCAAGTGGCTGGATCTAGAGTGTGTGAGGCTGGGATGAAGAGCGTGTGATTACTAAATTAGTTCACTGATTGGTTTGGTACCACCTTAACCCCGGCAGCCTGGATAAGACATAAGGGGCAGACAGAAGCTGCTAAGGCCCCTTGATTGCCTTGCAGCCTTCTGCCTGTCTGCCATGCCAGCTTCCCTTGGATCCAGCCAATTAAGGACCGAAACCTCTACAAACTGTGAGCTAAATAAATCTTTTCTCTTTTAACTTTGGGTGTCAGGCATTTTGTCTCAGCAATGAGAAAAGTAAGACAGGTTCTCACTAATTAATTGCTCAGGCTGACCTTGACCTTGACATCGATTCTTGCCTCAGCCTCCCAAGCAGCTAAGATTATGGGCATGTGCCACTACTTCTGGCTCTTATGCTTTTGATTCTCGACTAAATGATGTTTTTTAAGATCGTAAATCCAAATAGTATAGGAACACAGAACTAGAGAAAATAATCCTAAAATTCATATGGAACCAGAAGAGACCCAGAATAACAAAAAGAATCCTGGGTGACAAGAGCTAAACATCCCAATCCCAGATCTCAATATTACAAAACGACAGTGGTAAAAAAAACACCATGGCACTAGCACAAAAACAGACATGTAGGTCAACGGGCCAGAATTGAGGATGCAGAAACAATTTCAGGCACATTCAACATCTGCATCTCCAATGAAGGAGACAAAAACATACTCTGGAGGAAACACAGGTTTTTTAATAAATGGTGCTGGGAAAACTGGCAATCCACATGCAGAAGGTTGAATCTAGACCTGTATCTCTCACCATGTACTAAACTAAAATCAAAATGAGTCAAAGATCTAAATGTTAAAACAGAAGCAATCTGCTGGGAGATAAAAAAAGGTAAAACTCTTGAAGACAGAGGCATAGAACAGAACCCCAATTGTACAAGAAATAACATCAAGAATCAACAAGTAAGATTCTATCAAATTAAAAACCTTCTGCACAACAAAGGAAGCAACCTACACAATGAAGAGTGGGGAAAAAATTTTTGCCAGTTCCTCCTTGGACAGTAGACTAATATCTGTAGTATATAAAGAACTCAAAAAAAAGTAGATCCCCCTGCCAAAATAAAAGACCAAATCAAAAACCGGGCAAATGAAATGAAGATACTTCTCAGAAGAAGTACAAAGAGCCAATAAATATATGAAAAATGTTCAGCATCTCTGGCCATCACAGAAATGCAAATTAAAAGAATACTGAGATTCCATCATATTCCAAAAAGCATGGCCTTCATCAAGAAATCTAGTAACAAATGCTGGCAAGGCTGTAGGGAAAAAAAGAATCCTCCAACATTGCTGGCAGGAACGTAAACTAGTATAACAACTATGGAAATCAGTATGGAGATTTCCTCAAAAAACCAGAACTACAAATTCCATTCAACTCAGCTATTTCCCTTCTAGCTATCTTCCCTATGTAGACATCATATTGTAGTGACACATGCATACACATGTTTATAGCAGTACAACTCATAATAGCTAGATCTTGGAAGCAGCCTATACATCCATCAATAAATGAATGAATGGATAAAGAAAATGTGTTATTTATACACAAAGGAGTACTATTCTGCCATAAAGAAGGATAAAGCTGAGTAATCTGTAGGGAAATCGAAGCATTTTGAATCCTTAATGTTAAGTGAAATAAATCACAGGAAAGCTTAAATATTGCATGGCTTCTCTTATATGAGAAACCCTAAGTACAAATAAACACAAATAAAAGATAACAGGAAATAGGGAGATACATCTTTTGCAAAAGGGTACAGAACTAAGAGATGGAGGAAGAGGAGAAAAAGAAGAGGGGAAGAGGATGAAAAAACAAGATGTGTAATGTTACCCAACTTCCCATGATGACGATAATCATTATATACTGAAAACATGTACTAATAAAAATAAAAATTAAAAAAAAATAGCATATGCACAGCAAAAGAAACCACCAAAAGAGTGAAGAAACAATCTATAGAATGGGAAAAAATTTTTGTTAGCTACTTCTCAAAGGACTAATACCTAGATAGGAAGAACTCAGAAATATCAGACTCCCCATATTTAACGATCCAATTAAAAATGGGCATCTGAAATGAACAGATATTTCTCAGATGAAGAAATACAAGTGGCCAATAAACATATGAAAAAATGTTCAATATCACTGGCCATTTGAGAAACACAAATTAAAACAATACTGAGATTTCACCTCGCTTCAGAAAGAATGGCCCATCATCAAGGAATCAACCAACAACAAATGCTGGTGAGGCTGTGGGAAGAAAGGAACCCTTCTCCACTGCTGTTCAGAGTGTGAACTGATACAACCACTATGGAAATCAGTATGGAGATTCCTCAAAAAACTAAAAATAGAAATTCCATTTGACCCAGCTATTCCCCTTCTAGCTATCTTCCCCAAAGAGTTAAGACATCATACCACAGTGATGTATGCATACCCATGTTTATAGCAGTGTAATTCATAATAGTTAAATACTGGCGATAAACCTGTATGTCCATCAACAGATGAATAAAGAAAATGTGGCATTTATACACAATGGACTACTACTCTGCCATAAAGAAAGATAAACTTGACTTATTTGTAGGAAAATAGATGCATCTTGAGACCATAATGCTAAATGAAGTAACTCAGACACACAAGCTTAAATAGCACATGGTTCCTCTTACACGAAAAACTTAATATATATAAAGTATGAAATAAAAAGATAATAGGTACAGGGAAAGGAAAAAAAAGGCATTGTATTCCAGCACAATGTACCACAAAGTGTACCTTGATTTAGTACAACTGTCTTACATGTTTTATTTGTTCTTTGGCCTATTAGTCTGGTTTTCAATCTATATATATAATAACTAACTTTATAAGGTCTTATAAATAAATGAATCTGAAGCTAGAAAAATACAAGGGAGGTGGAGAGGAGGAAAAAAAGAATTGAAATGTGTCATACACATGTATAAATTCCCTGCGGTGAATGTAACTATGTACTGCAAACCTGTACTAATAGAAGTAAAAAAAGACACCAAAGCAAACCTAACCAAAACAATAGTATGGGCTATTGGGGGCTATAAATTAACTCTTTGGTGTCATTCAATTCCACTGCTTCGCTGATTTAACCTACAGCAGCAGTGGCACAAACCATAACAACCTCAGGAGGCTGAGGCAGAAGTCACCCTGAGTTCAACACCAGCCTAGGCTACATAATGAGTTCAAGGTTACCTGAACTATGTAGCGAGACCATCTCAAAAAAACAAAACAAAACAAAAAACAGTGTGTCTGTGTGTGTGTGCACGCACATAATTTTTAATTTGCTTTTTTCCTATTAAAGTAAAAGATTCATATATAGCAGAGAAAAGTAAAAGGCCCAGAGTCCTATTTCCCAAATGCTCCTGTACAGATAACTATTACCAAAAATTGAATGTATAAGTTCACTTTTTTTCTGTATTACACTAATTAAAAAAAAAAAAATAGCCGGGAATTTAGCTCAGTGGTTAGAGTGCTTGCCTAGCACTAAATGTACCCCCAAAGCCTCATGTGGTCATAGAGGGGACTGTTTCAGAGGTGAATCTAGAGTGTATGATGCTGGGATTACTAAATCAATCCACTGATAGGTTTGGCACCACCCTAATCCTGTCAGCCTGGATAAGGTATAAGTAAGGCACAGAAAGGAGCTGCTTAGGTCCTTCGCTTACCTTGCTGCCTCTTGCCTGTCTGCCATGCCACCCTCCTTTGGATCCAGCGATTGTGGACTGAAACCTCTACAAACTGGGAGCTAAATAAATCTTTCCTCTCTTAACTTTGGGTGTCGGGTATTTTGTCTCAGCAACGAGAGAAAAGTAACTAAAACACAGATGTAAACCACCACACCCAGCCCAGAATATCTTAACTGTGCCTAAGATTTCATTTTTCTTTCATTCATTCATAAGCCACCTTCTTTCTGAGTTTCTAAGCAAGAAAAGATTTTTTATTCATTTTTTAAAATATATCCTCCAAGGCCTCACTATGGTACTCACTTAAATATTTGTATGCACAAACTGGCAAAAGCTATCCCTGTGACCACCTCCCAAAAAAAAGTTCAAGAGGGATCCCAAATAATTTGAGACAGTTTTAACACTAATCTTTTAATTTTCTACCTTCAAATTGAGTGACGATTCAACATAACGAGTCCAAAATGCTCATTTGTTGTATGATTTCCCCCTCCTTTTTCCTGATTTAATTCTCCAATTCCAGGGTAGGAGAGAGAACATGGGTGAATAATGTATCCACTTGAGTTCTAGCTGACCATCTTTCCAACCAATCATTAAATAATGACTATCAGGCTTGTCAAAAAGAAAATTCTAAAGTTATTTGAAACGTGGATGTCTTAAAATGTGCTTGTGTGTCATTTTCTAGAAGACCACATACAAATATAGAATGAGTATCTTAAAAAAACAAACTCTGTCTTTTCAAAATACTGAAATTATTAACTTATTCTCAAATGAATCTGTTCCTCAACTAATACTCACAGAGGTGGATATTAGCACTAGACATCCTCGTTCAATTTGGTCTAAATTTAACAGCATCTGGCAGTTATTCATTATAGTCTTTCTTAGAAAGTTCGAACTCTTTCCTAGAAGTATAATAATTTTTTCCTTCTCTTCTTTTTTGGAGGGGGATTATAGGAGACATATATGATCCATTTCACTGGCCTTCAGGGAGGGGAGTTAAATAATTGTGCACCACTTTCAGAGTCACAAAAAGAGCAATGTGATTCTCAGTTATAGTGGTATAGGCAGCTACTGTAGCCCGATATCAAGGAAGGAAGGGAGGTTAAGAGGGATGGAGGTGGGGAGAAAGGAGGGAAGGAAAATGGAACTATATAGTCCACTGATGGTGAACCTTTTAGAGCTTTCAAAGATACAAACAGCCTGCTGAGGCACACGTGCCATAGGTTTATCACCACTGATAAAGACCCTAATCAAGACATTCAAATAGTAAGACATCTACACAAAATGGCAGTATTATACCATCAGCTTAAAATTATTTACATTCATTGTGTCTTTTCATCCTATGAGACATCCTTGTAAGGCAAGTGTTCATTTAATAAATGAAAAGAGTAGAGCTCAAGCCTAAACTCAGAGACTTTAAATTACTTTCTCAAAGTCATAAAGACTGGAAATGAAGCTCCAGGATTTTGTTTTGTTCACTGCTATAACTCCAGTGTTGGGACCAGTGCAAGAAAATGCTATTGATCTCCTCCTGGAGATCAATAAATACAAGCTGAACAATTACCAAAAAAAAGTACAACTCGTTTGAATCTGTTTCCTTATCTGTAAATGGAGAAAGACAGTAAATTCTTGCCTCATACCTACAGAGATAAGGTATATACAAAGCATCTGGTAAGTATTTAGGAATTGACAGACCTGACTTCCACTTTAAGTCCTTTTTTAGTTTGCACAAATTTACTAAAATTGACATGTTTAATCTTCTCTTCAATGAGCATCCACCCAGCTGCCTGCAATAAAGGCACTGCTTATAGCCCTATGTCCAGATTTCAACTCATACAGTAGTTGGGGAACACAGAATATCAAATCTTTTCTCTTAAGAGTATTTTTATAAGACCATCAGACCTCTTCTTCCAGTGGGCTCTGAGGAAGGAGTAGAGAACAAATGTCAGATCGTTTGGTAGGCAAACAGGGCGGTAATCAGGACAGGGAGGGTGAAGAACCACACTGTATTGACTCACTTTCTCCGACTTTGGCCAAGTAGTCAGCTTTCTCCTTACTACTCAGCCACTGCAATGACAATCTTTCAGAAGAATCTATGAGGGCCTGAGGGTGAAACTCAGTGTTAGAGGCTTGCCTAGCTTATATCAGGCTCTGGATTTGTTCCCCAGCACCACAAAAAAACAACTGAAGACTCTGAATAATCTGTTAGCCTATTGCTTACTTCAAAGCAGAAAGTCTTGGTGGGCAGGAGGAAGCACCTAATCGATACTTGTGAAATGCAAAAAAAAATCAGGGAAGATAGAAGTATATGAGACTATAAGAATAGAGGTGAGCGCAGATCCAGAACACTTATACCAACTAATTTAAGATAAGAGTGATCTCTGTCTTGTTTCATTGTAACTCTGCATGATCTATCCTGAAAAATCCAGGAAAGGTAAGTGATGTTAATTAACTTGCTAAGAAGTCCCATACATAGTTAAATAGATGATAGAAGCACAATTCCAATCTGGTCAAGTTAGGCATATTTACATGTTAAAGTTATTCTTATTGAAATGTAAGTGAAAAAGGTAAAGAGACAAAGATATGTATAAGGGAATTTAAAATCTAAAGTTAAAAAAAATCGCAGGTCATCTTTGAAGCTCAATTGCAAGGGAAAATATAATTTTCAACAGATAACTAGTCAAAAATAAAAGAAAAATACTAACTTACACATAAGTCTCTTGAGCCAACAACAGCATCTTTCCCTCAGAAAAATGCTACTATCTTCTGATTATCTAGAAACTCAAAATGTTTACCCCCCCAACAAACTCATTTTAATCTCAAAATAACCTGAAAGGATAGGGCACTATTCAACAAGGTCAGTGTAATTCTAAAGCCTTTTACTATCAATATCTGCCTCCCATAAAACTAGAAATGTGTAACTTTTTCAAACTATAAATAAAAAGCAAAGTTAAAGGTATTTTTTTTAAACCACGGGGTAAACATATGGATATTTATTGTGTTTTTATTCTTTATGATACCATTATTCTTTACACTCTTTACACAGTTCTTTTTATATATTTACTGCACATTTAAGAAAGAACAAAAAAAAAAAGAAAGAACAAAAAGTGAAAGAGAAACATCTGCAACCATATAACAAAGGACTTAAAGTGACAGGATTTAATATGTATCAGAAAACCAGGCCTAGCACCAATGCCACAGAACCTGTATGCTCCTGAATTACTTCATTCATAAATTTATTTTACTATTTGGCAACTCTACATGTTTTTCTGTCTTAAGCAAACTCTTTAAGACCATCTTAACTGCTTCCATATCCACAATATCCAGCTCAGGACCTAGCCTGTAAGAGGCGCTCATGAGTAACACGACCATGTCTGTGAAACACAGAAATCAAAGCAATCAGAAAATGACCGGGCCTCCCCCCGCAAAAAAGAAAAGAACCAGGCCAAAGATTAAAGCAAAGATGGCTAGACTCACATTACTCCCTAGACCTTCTGTATCTTACCACCATTAATGGCAAAAAGCTGAGGTCATTCACTATTTCTCCTTTCCCACACACACGCATGCTCAATTCATCAATAAATTCCCCTAGCTCTTCATTCAAAATATTCTAAATCCACTCAATTCGCTCATCTGGCCCTACTGCCACCTAACTAAGGGGTCTGATCTGCCCTGGGAAGGCCTGATATAACAGCTTCCAAACTGGTTCCAGAGTTCCCAAGCTTGTGCTCACTTAAGCAGCACATTATACAGAGTTTCCAAGTTTGACTGCTATCTTTCCAATTATTCCACCACACAGTAGCCACAGAAATATTTTAAATGATTTCTTCCTCAGGGTGTTTCCCTCCATCTAGAGACATGATCGATTCCTTCTCTCATCTGGTCTCAGAGGCAATGTCTCTTCCCCAAAGCAGCACTCTTTGACCACCCCAATTCAAATACCAACCACTTCTCCCATCATTCTAATATATCCATCACTGTCTTTAAAATGTTTCAATTTGAAGTTTGTTTTTTGTTTATACTTGGTTTTCTCTCACCACCACCACCCACTGTTCATTCAACAAATATCTACTACATAACTTTCTAAGTCCTGGGGATACTGTGGTCTACAAAAATTCCTCATCTAATGAAGTTCACATTCACATTGGTTGGACACCACCAATTGACAAAACAGATTTAAAAGAAATATGCTAGATGGTGTCAAGGAGGAAAAAACAAAGCAGGAAAAGGAGATATAAAACTCTGGGACAAAGGGCTGGGGATTTAGCTCAGTGATTAGAGTGCTTGCCTTGCAAGCACAAGGGCCTGAGTTTGATCCCCAGCACCACAAAAAAAAAAAAACTCTGGGACAAGACTGAACTGTATTCTTAAGACGGTCACGACAGGGCCATAATTATAACTTGTATGTCTCACTGTTGGGTGGCTCTGAACCGCCAGTGGTACATGCATGGCAGTCCTATTGGGTGGTATGGAATAGTCCCATTAGGTAGTAAAAGCCACCTGACGGGACAGTCATGCACTTATCTCTGGTGGTTCAAGCTGGTGAGAACCTATTAAAACTGATTAAGATGGTTAATTTTAGTCTGGGCACAGTACACTGGGCACAGTATGCTTACACACCTATAATCTCAGCTCAGGAGGCCGAGGCAGGAAGATTGAAAGTTTGAGGGCAGCCTGGCAACTCAGCAAGACCTTGTCTCAAAATTAAAAAACAAATAAAAATAAGAGAGGGGTTGGGTAATATAGCTCAGCAGGAGGCGAGCACTTGCCTTGCATACACAAGAATTTGGGTTTAATCCCCAGTACTACAAGAGAAAAAAAAGGTTAACTTTATGTTAAGAGTATTTTACCACAATTAAAATTTTTACAATAAATTTTTAAAAGATATTGAGGCAAAGAAATGCATTTTAAAGGATGGAAGGTGGCTTTAGTGACAGTGATATAGAGGGAAGGCATGAAGAAGTCAGAGAACTCACCACATTGAGATCTTGGGAGAAAGAATTCCAGGTCATGAGAAGAGTAAGTTCAAAGGCCCCAAGGCAGGTACCATGTCTACCATTTGAGAAGCAACAAATACATTTGCCTGGGTAAGAGGGGGACCAGTCTACTGTACAGAACCTAAATCAGTGCCTGGCACAAAGAATGGACTCAAATTACTTCTGAATAACTACTATAATAGAAGCAGGACAGACATATAAAGATACATCCCTTTAAAGTGGATGTTATTATTTCACATCTCATAGGGCTGTATGGAAGATTTACAAGGCACACAGAAAAACAAGTAACAGAATTACTTAGTCCTAAAGGAAGGAGTTTTCAATTATTCCTGAAGATTTTTCTGCTAAGTTTCTGCTTTGGATTAAAAAGACTAAGCCAAGGGTTGGGGATTTAGCTCAAGTGGTAGAGTGTCTAGCAAGTGCAAGCCCTGAGTTCAATTGCCAGCGCCTACCTCCCAAAATAAATAAAATTAAAAAAAATAAAAAAAAATAAAAAGACTAAGCAGGTATGCAATCCCAGCACTTGGGAGGCTGAGGCAGGAGGATCACAATGAGTTTGAGGCTAGCCTAGACTGCAGAGTAAAAGCCTGTCTCAAAAAAGAAAACAAATAAAAAGACTTTAATTACTAAGCGTAAATAAAAAGTTATCATCGGTTTCTTAAGTCTCCTTTCTACTTAACTCCTATCGAACCCTCTTTTTTTTGAAGGGGGCTGCTGGGGATCAAACTCAGGGCCTTGCACTTGCTAGGCAAGCGCTCTACCACTGAGCTAAATCCCAAGCCCCTAACCCTCTTTTAAATCATTACTCTCCTACATTCATCGCTGCCTATTCCATTTCATATGTTAACTCTTAATATTTTGTCATTATTATTTTTACCCTACCTAGTGCTCCCCTTTCAGCAGTCTCATGCAAGTTATTATAGGGAACACAAACAATATGACTTTGTGAAAGATGCAACTCTTAAGGATGTGTTAGGGCTTCACCCAGTAGTGCACACCTGTAATCACAGCTACTTGAGAGGCTGAAACAGAAAGATTCCAAGTTCAAGGCCAACCCGGGCAATTTAACAAGACCTAATCTAAAAACAAAAAATAAAAAGAGCTGGGAATGGAGCTCACTGTTAGAGCACCCCTGGGTTCAATCCTCAGTACCCCTCACCCCCACAAAGATGCTTTTGTGAAATGTTTGTATAAACCCTAACCCATGTTGCATTCTGTCTTCAGGTTGTTTTTCTTTTTTTTTTTTTTTTGGTGCTGGGGATCAAACTCAGGGCCTTGCACTTGCTAGGCAAGCACTCTATCACTGAGCTAAATACCCCACCCCTGTCTTCAGTTTTGAGTCTCCAATTTCACAATCTGCACCTTCCCAAAAAAAGCCTCAACCCTAAGGTACCTGTAATCTCAGTAATCTAGGGAGGTGAGGACCCAACAAGTGGATCTATTAACTGTAATCATCCATAATATTTTTTTCCATAAGTCCCTTCTTATTTTTTATTTTGAGAGAGGCTCTCGAACTTTTGATCCTCCTGTCTCAGTCTCCTGACTGGCTGGATTACAGGCATATTCCACTGCATCCAATTTATCTTTAGTTTTTAAATAAAAATCATAGTCAATGAATTCATGTTTTTCAAGTCTTACAAGCACTTCTCAGATTAAGCCAGTTCCATGCTTAACTGTATTAGAAAAAAGAGTTAATATTATTTTAAAAGAATATATCCAGAATGTTATATTTAAAGGGTGACAGATGAGGGGGATGGTTTGGGCATGATCATAGACTTAAAAATGTGCAATATATAAAGAAATTAAGCCTTGATATTTTTCAGAAAAATACCAAATTCTTACACTTCCCAATTTAAAAGACTTTTAACCAGGCAGAGGTATGTTTCCTAATGAATTTCAATAAAATTGTTTCCAGTTTTCCCCTTTCTACCCCAGCTTACTATCATTAGTAAGAGCTACATCTACCTGAAGCATATTTTTTTGTTTTTTTTGGTGCTGGGGATCGAACTCTGGGCCTTGTGCTTGCAAGGCAGGCACTCTAACCACTGAGCTAAATCCCCAACCCCTGAAGCATATTTTTAAACTACAACAAAAAAGGTTACAAAGAAAATACTAAGCCATTGCATTTTTTAGATGTAAGCTGTATTTCTAGGGTTAAAGGTTTATCTACCACAATGTTTTATAAATTAAAAAACATTTTAGGCATAAGCCAAATTAAAAAGTGACCATAAAGAGAAAAAGATGTTCATAGTTCCCAAACACGATTTTATTATTACCTTTGGGGACATAGCTCAAAACATAAATCTACTTTCTAACTATATCATCCAAAGTAAAAACCATCAAACATAGTCAGAACAGTATTTATAATATGATCCTTACAAGGCATTTTTTTTTGGTGGAATTACTGGTGGTCTCTTTCCTTTTTGTTTATGTTTTTTAATATTTCTAAAATTAAGATATAATTTTCCCAAAAGTCATTAGACATTTGAAAAATCTTTCAATTTTTACTATTTATTGCTTCCACAATTTTTTTTAGAAAGGGTCTCGTTAGTTAGTTCAGGCTGGCCTTGAGTTCACTACATAGCTCAGCTTGGCCTCGAACTCTCCAACGATCCTTCTATCTCAGCCTCCCAAGTGTTAGGATTACAGGCATGTGATGTGCCACCACACCTGGCCACAATTTTAAAAAGATCTTACTGAATTAATTGCCAAAATCAAATCCAACCAATCTTAGATCTTTTAGGTTGGTTTTTTTTTTTTTGAGACAGGGTCTCATTTGTAGGCAAGGTGGCCTTGAACTCACTATGTATCCCAAACTGACCTTGACCTCAAAGCAATCCTCCTGCCTCTGCCTCCGGAGTACTGGAATTACAGGTGTAACCACCATGCCTGGCTTCTTAGATTTTAATATATAAACATTGCTTGACTTTTTAAAGATAATGAAGAGTAGCATTTAGTAACTAAAATGGATTATATTAGTTAGGATATTAATTTAAAGTACATATAAACTTGTAATGATTTTTCCAAAATAAAACCATGAAGAACATAATTAAATTAACTTTTGAACACTAAAGATTAAAATCCGGGGGGGGCTGCCTTCAGATAATAATGGGGAGAAGGCGACATCCAGAAAATACAGGGGCTGGGGACTTAGCTCAGTTGTGCCTTGCAAGCACAAGGCCCTAAATTCAATTCTCAGCACCAAAAAACAAAACAAAAAAAACCAACCTACAGAAAACACAGCTACTTCCCCCAAGTCAAGAAAGGCTGCAAAAATTTTTAATGCAAATAACATTTATTATGATAAATGTCAGTGAGTAGCCAATCATAAATTCTTAATACTTTCGGAAACACAGGTAATTTTTATTTCCTTTCTTATTTTTTTTCCCCAGTGCTGGGAATTGAACTCAGGGCCTCACACCTATGCTATATCATGGAGCTATACTATACCTCCAGTCCAAGACTGATAATTTTTAATTTAGTCATAGATTATTCAATTTAAATCTTTCATATATGAAAAATATACTTCTTGAAGACCTGCGTAAAAAAGAACACTGAATTGTATAGTATGCGTAGTGTATTTCAATGAAGCTATTTTTAAAAAATAAAAGAGGGAGAGAAGAAAGGCAGGGAGGGAAGAAGGGGAGAGTAGGGGAGAAAGGAAAGAACTTTGTAGAGTATATAAAACCCAGTTCCAGTTTTGTTAAATCAAGTACTAAAAGCTATCAAGAAATACAAGCATAAACTATTAGGTAACATAATGATGATATGGTAGATATCATTATTTAAGGTTCTTCACCCTTAAAAACGGAATTTCTAGCTGGGCATGTTGGTGCATGCCTGTAATCCCAGCACTTAGGAGGTTGAGGCAGGAGGATCGCTGTGAGTTCAAGGTTAGTCTCAGCTACACAGCTCAAGGCCAGCCTGAGCTGCATAGCAAGACCCCATCTCAAAAAACAAAATAAAAAAACCAACAAAAAAATGGAATTTCTATGGGTGTGGTGGTATACCCCTGCAATCCCAACATTCTGGGAGATTGAGGCAGGAGGACTGCAAATCAGAGAGCCCAGCCTAGGCAAGTAAGCGACTAAGCGAGGCCCTGTCTCTTAAAAAACTAAAAGGGACTTGGGACATACCTCAGTGCAAAGGCCCTGGGTTCATTCCCTAGTACCCCTCTAAAACAAAACAAAACAAAAATCCAATTCTCTATAATGGGACTCACTGCACAATAAAGTGAAGGAATGTGGTTTCTATAACGATGGAGTGATCTCTAAAATATTTTAGGTGAAAAAAGAGAATAGTATGTTAGGTACTGTATTACCTAGGAGAAGGAGTATGTGTATGTATGTTTGTACAGATAGACACAGACGCATACATGTACATGGTTTTGGTGGCATACATATAAATTAGATTTGGAAGGATATATGAGAAACAGTTAATACCAGGGCTATCTGTGGGATAACAAGATATTGAGAGGAGAGTAAAAGGGAAGACTTCCTGAGGTCATCCTTTTTAAAATTTTGACTTTTGAGCAATATGAATATATACTTATCAAGAGGAAAAATTAAAAGTACTTTACCTTGCACCATTGTTCCTAATGACTTCCACAGTTTCTTGAACAAAATATCGATCCTTGACATATGCAAAGATATCATCACAAATTTCATGTAAGCGTGAACGATGGGTAAGGTTCGTCAAGTATAAAACTGGAATAATTAGTGGTTCTGGAAAACTCTGAAGATTCTGTCTTGCTTTTTTTTCTGACTCAAGCGCTTCCTGATATGTCAGTCCAGGTCTACCCGTCACAGCACAACTCCACACAAGGCTGTTGCACAGAATGGTTCGTTCAAAAAAGTCACTGATTAAAAAACAAAAAAAAAACCAATTACCTATCATTTCACAAATTTCACATTAAAATCTGATGTCTTTATTAGCTTTTTTTTCTATGCCTTTAAGGAAAAATTTTTTATAGAATCATAGAACTCAAGGTTTAGTAACTGATAAGCCGATTAATAAAAACCAAAGACAAAGTATATTTAAATTAGACATTTATATTCTGCAACTTAAAGACATAGCAGCCAAATTGGACTTTAAGTTGTACCAGTTTTGAAATTTGGAGTCAAACTGAAAATAAATTCAACCTTTCTTTTTCCTTTAAAATTTTAATCTTGTTGAAAAGCAACCAAAATGCTAGAATCAATGCAAGCACTTAATAAATTTTTAAAAGATTTTAACAATGAGAAACAGATCTAATCATCTAACACTGAGAGAAAGGTTAAGTAAATTATAGTTCTTCATATAATGAAAAATCAGTCATTAAAAAGTAAAAGTTCTCATCATGTTAATAGGAAAAAAACACAGTTCTATCTCCAGTTTGAGCCTTCCTATATACTTAACAAGTATATAATGACCTTATTTATGTTTAAAAAAGAGAAAAGAAGACAGGAAGAATAAAGAAACAAAAAGAAAAAGGAAGAAAGTATCTTACTTTTAAAGTACTTATAGAAACATCAAAATTTTTAGAATGTTACTCAAAAACTAAGGTAAAGGCCAGGGAGTAGGGATAAGACTGGGAGACTATCCCATTCAGAACTTTACTGTACTGCTGGAATTTCTTAATGTATTTATTTACTTTTAAAGATTTCATCTGGTCTCTTTTGAAGGGTGCGTGCTGGGGATTAAACTCAGGGCCTTGTGTTTGCTAGGCAAGTGCTCTACCATTGAGCTAAATCCCCAACCCCGTATCTGGTCTCTTTTAAAAGTCAAGAGACTCAGAAAGATTTCTAAGGTAGAGCAGAAAAAAAACTCAGGGCTGGAGATTTGCTCAGTGGTTAGAGTGCTTGCCTCACAAGCACAAGGCCCTGAGTTCGATCCCCAGCATCAAAAAAAAAAAAAAAAAAAAAATTAAGAAAAAGACCTCAGACTCAAATCACTGAATATACAATGCCACATACATTATAATTACAAAAACATGTATGTATGTGTATATGTACATACAAATATATATACATATATGTTAGATATTCTCTATGACAAAAGGAAGAGACTAGGAAGGAAAGCAAAGGGAAACATTTCTGTGTTCCTAAGTACTTCTATATTGCTCATATGCAGAAGGGTTAATAATGGCTACCTCTAAAAGGTAAGGCATGAGTAAACTCTACCAAATAAAAGTATACTTTGATCTACTTTTCAATAATTATATGTAACATGTAATTAAATCATTATTTTTTAGAAGTTTTTCTCGTTCCTGAAATCCCCTTCTTCTCTTCTCTCACCATTCCAGAAGTATTTTCATTGCTGTATGTTTGTTACCTGGTTAGTATATCTATCTGGATCATCCCAAGAAGATTTGGGGAAAATTAACTATGATTTTTTTCATTTGTGTACTGTATACGTATCTATAAAGCAATAACAATAACAAAACTGGAATCTATGGAAATAAAGTTGGAAAGAAACTATACCTAAACACAAATGTGATCCAAAGAACTAACATACATATTCCAAATTATATGATAATTCAGTACCCAAAAAAGATTCTTCTTAAGTATTCATATAGGAAATAATAGCTTACTATACATCATTAAAAATACAAAGTAAAACTAGTGATCTTTAGGAAACAGAGACAGATATGCTAAAAAGAAAAAAAAATGAAGGAAAGGGAGAAAAGGCAAAAAAGGGCCAGGGATTTAGCTCAAGTGGTAGAGCACTTGCCTACCAAGTGCAAGGCCCTGAGTTTGATTCCCAGCACCAAAAAAGAAAAAAGAAAAAAAAAAAGAAAAGAAAAGGCAAAAAAGATCAGGAAATACTGGAACATTTTTTGAGGCAGTGGCATTAAGAGTCAAGTCTTTAAAAAAAAAAAAAACACAGTTGAAGAAAAGAATGCCAGAGGAAAAAGATGAACATAATCTCACTCTTATAAGCAAGAGAGCCTATGACAGAATAAATAATTTATCAGCTAAAGGACAGACAACAGACATACCCAACAGTGGTTTTCAATGTTGCAGAATAAAGTAAATTAATCAATGGATCGGATCGTCAAAGATGTCTTAAATAAAAATTAAGTAAATAAGTAATTTTTACTGTCTAAAACTGAAGACCCACTTAGAAATCCTAAAAAGCTCTAAACCTTTTCTTATGGAAACAAATACATGATTTAGGTTCCTGAACCAATAAATAATTAACACGTAATATACCTGACATATACTTCAAATAATTTAAACTATATCTAGTACTGTTTAAGAAAATTATACTTTAAATGTAAATATATATTTACATGTCTTATCTATTAGTCTGTAAACCAGTGCTAATAGAAATAGAATTCTAGCCAAAAATAATTTAAAATTTTCTAGTGGTCCCATTAATTTTATAAAAGAAATACAGTACTAATGAAATTAATGCTGAATACATTTTAACCCACTGTTTTATCTCAGCTGGGCCTGGTAGCACAGACCTATAATCCCAACAATTTGGGAGGCAGAGGCAAAAAGATCCCAAGTTTGAGGCCCAGCCTGGGCAACTTATTAACTTAGTGAGACCTTGTCTCAAAAACAAAACAAAACAAAACAAAACAAAACAAAAAAAAAACGGCTGGGATGTAGCTCAGTGTAAGGCCCTGAGTTCAATCCCAGTACTGTGGAGGAGGGGGGAATTCACCTCAATATATAATCGACATTTAAAAAAAAGTCATTTACTTTTTTAATACAGAATGTTCAAAATCTACTGTATACAGTCTTTATATTTACTGCCCACCTAACTTGGACTCAGTCACATTCCAAATGTTTAACAGCTACCACGGTAATGGCTTCTCTATTAGCACAGTTCAGCCCCAGCAGCTAGGTGCCTGGGGTATTTAGAAAGCCGAGGGGTATCTGATGCCATGGCAGGGGGATAGATAGGTGGGTTATAACAGACACTACCAAGATTTAACATTGTTTAAATATCAAGCAAAAAAAAAAAAAAAATCAAGCCAAGCAATGGCATAAGTGCCATAGCCACCATTAAACCTGTTACCACACAGAAAAATAAGAGCCAGTAACCAGTGATGTTCCCTCCTGCAAGGTTTCCACTATCTCTTGCAAAATGTTTGTGCTATTTGTTTCCCCTGTGTCTCTACCCAGTTATTATTATTACATCACAGCCTCACTATACACAAAGACCCACTCTCAGGAGGAAGGAGGCTGGGCACAGTCTACCACCATTTTAATACAAGGTGAAATGTCCATAGGCCTTTTCTAACCCTACTCATCATCACTGACAGCACAACACCACCTCTCGCTTCACACATTTTCACTTGCAACCGCTTCTGTATTCGAGCTCATACTTCACCCATCCATCAAACATATTTAAATAGATAGAGCTTATTAATAAAACTGAAGTTGAGGGGGTGAGTTATAATTCTCAACTTCTACATTACAAGAAGCACGTCTTAGCCAGCCATGTCTGTAGTCCCAGCGCTCAGGAGGCTGAGGCAGGAAGATCATTGCGAGTTCAAGGCCAGCCTGGGCTACATGGTGGGTTCAAGGCCAGCCTGAAATTACAAAGTGAGGCCTTCTCTCGAAGAAAAAAAAAAAAAAAAAAAAAAAAAGCATGTTTCGCTATGGTGAGCAAAAACTTTATAAAACAAAATATTGTTTTATATGAATATAACTAGACTAAATTATTATGTCTGATTTATTATTTCATTCCTTTCAATAATGGCCTTAAAAATTTATTTTTGGGTACATGTTTAGAGTATATAATAATTACATTCATCACGGGGAGTTGATACATATACACGAATGGCATTTTTAAATTTTTTGGGAGTGTGCTGAGGATTGAACTCAGGGCCTTGCGCTTGCCAGGTAAGTACTCTACTACTAAGCTTAATTTTTTTTTTTTTTTTTTTTTTTTTGGTGCTGGGGCTCGAACTCGGGTCCTTGTGGTTGCAAGGCAAGCACTTTAACCGCTGAGCTAAATCCCCAGCCCCTCTAAGCTTAATTTTTTAATTCCCAACTCCTTAATCTTTTTTTTAACCTCCTCCTTGCCATCTCCTTTTGTGTATCTTTTAGACCCCTTCATTCATATGTATATATGTAAAACACTTTAATAAAATACTCTGCATTTTAGTGCTGCCTTAGAAAGACTCAGATGACACAGTCATATATACACATACATATATAATTTTTATACATGTTTACAGTACATGATGATCATATTCCACAAAAATGGCCTTTATGAGAAGTGTGTGTACTACCTACCAGCTTGGAAGCCAAATCCAGCCATCCACTGGTCTCTCATAGTTTTGCTGGAACACAATCACAGCCACCCTTTTAGGTATTGTTTACTTTCTCACTACATTTGCAGAGTTTGGTAGGTGCAGAAGACTGTATGGCCAGCAATACTGATTATCTGTCCCTTCACAGAAAAAAATGGATGGCCTCTCCTCTTTACCATTTTTTAAGTTGCAAGACAGAATACCTTTCTAAGAATACTATCTACAATATAAAGTCAGCCAAGTTTTTGGCAAATGAACTAAGGAACAAAGGGTAACATACTATTAATTTGATGGAGATTAGGAAAACTAAAAACCTGGCAGAAAAAGATGAAGTGATATCAAATACAATTCAGATAAACACAATGTTCTCTACTTAAAGGCTCAAATCGTATTAACCAGTTTTAATACAGGATAATCATGTTGGATAAGAAAAATCCAGCAGAATTCAGCAGGAAAATCTAAGGGACATGGCAGACTCCCCAGCCCACAAAAATAATCACTGTGAACGAAAAATGTAGCCATCAACTAAAAGCTAGTCATGGACTTAAACCACCAACAGCAGTGGTGGAGAACCTATGGCATTGGGATGCTGTTTGTTTTGGGATTTTTTGAAACAGGGTCTCACTATGTAGTTCAGGCTGGCTTCAAACTCATGGTGATCCTTCTCATCTGGCCTCCAGAGTGCTGAGACTACAGGCATGTGCCATTGTACCAGGTTGCAGTGGGCTGAGTTTTTTTTGTTTGTTTTGTTGGTGCTGGGGATAGAACTCAGGGCCTTGTGCTTGCAAGGCACGCACTGTAACCACTGAGCCAAATCCTCAGCCCCATGTAGTGGGCGGTTTGAATCACTGAAGGCTCTAAAAGGTTCACCATCACTGGCCTATGCTATACAAGAGATGAAAAGTATAGCTTGTAAATTTAAAAAGGCAATTATTGCTAAAAGATTGCATGGGTTGGGGCTGGGGATTTAGCTCAGTGGTTAGAGTGCTTGCCTTGCAAGCGCAGGGCCCTGAGTTCGATCCCCAGCACTGGAAAAAAAAAAAAAAAAAGATAGCATGGGTTATTCAATTTCCTTCATTGACAGGACTATAATAAAAGATTATGAGATCATGGCATGGTTCTAAGGTCCTTTGTAGTGTATAAATACCAGCTAAATGAAAACTATATTTTACATACTTATAGATGGTCAGGGGAAATTTTCAACTAATAAAAACAAAGTTTAGGAGCCAGGCATGGTGGCGCACACCTGTAAGTTCAGCACTTGGGAGGCTGAGGCAGGAGGACTGCCATGAGTTCGAGGCTAGCCTATGCTACATGGTGGTTAAAGGCCAGCCTGAATTACATAGAGAGACCCTGTCTCAGAAAACAGAAAAACAAAGAAACAAAAAAAGGACAACTTTTAGGTTAAATATAAACTCACATTTCTAGGTTTCTAAATATAATTTTCCTTGCTTAAAAAGGATTAAGAATAGCTGGGGATGGTGGCACATGCCTGTAATACCAGCATTCGTGAGGCTGAGGCAGGAGGATCACCATGAATTTGAGGCCAGGCTGACCTACGTAGCAAGACCTGTCTCAAAATCAAACAAAACAAACAAGGATTTAAGGCATCTTCTGCCTAGATCTTTCTTTTTTTTTTTTTTGCCTAGATCTTTCTGTTTCATTCTGCCTTGTGAACTCCACCCTTCAGGACCCAATTTAGAAGATATCTCCTGTTTTAGGGTTAACCCAACTTCCCAGCAAACAGCTAGCAGCTCCTTT
Organism: Hystrix cristata; assembly: GCA_004026905.1. Lineage (NCBI taxonomy): Eukaryota > Metazoa > Chordata > Mammalia > Rodentia > Hystricidae > Hystrix > Hystrix cristata. The sequence continues at coordinate 95,354 of PVJO010000348.1, forward strand.
TTCTGTGCCCCCACTGAACTGGATCCATAAAACATATATGATTTACACCATTATGTTGTAGGCATTTGCTCATTTCTCAATAGAGAGATGAATTATCTCATCGTCTCCAGAGACTCCCAAAGTACTATCAAGAATAAATGTACTCTTGTTATACTCCACATTCATTTTTACCTGTATCTAACAGAGAAAGTGTACATCTGAATGAGGAGAAAGGGAAATGTCTGGCTCCTAGCTCTTATCACTTTTATTATGCAACTCTAGACAAGTTACACAGCCTGTCTGAACTCAGTTCCCCTTCTGCAAAACAGTGGTATCTTTTGTGAGCAGTTTATGTGAAAATCATGAGATAATTCTAAGCACATGCTACCATAATATATGTGAAGTCAATAAACAGCATTAATTTTTATGGTCCAGGAACCACGCATACAGAAAGATCCTAGGAGAATAACCAATGCAATAGAGAAACAATGTTAGACGAACACATAGAAGACTTTGAGGGATGTTTAAAGAAGATTAAGTCCAGCGCTGGGAAGGGGAATAAGAAGAGGCAGAATTAACTATCTATTTTTGGTGGTGGTGGTGGGGGGTGCTGGGGATCAAACTCAGGGCTTTGCACTTGCTAGGCAAGTGCTCTACTACTTGAGCTAAATCCCCAACCCCAGAATTAACTATCTTAAATATTTGAAGATATTCTTGATAGCTCCTGAGGCAAGTGTAGGAACAGAAATTCTAGGAAGAAACAATTTGAACCATTATCATAGGTAGTATAGGGGCAAGCAACAAGGTATGTCCACAAGCTGTTAGGATAATTTTCATTGTTTGGTGGAGAACATCAATTAGATTATCAGTGAACACCCAAAACCCAACCAGGATACCCCAAGCATAAAATTTTAACAGCTACTTGTGGCAGAAAGTTTGCAAAGTAGGCCAAAGGTCTACAGACTCCTTTGAAATATAACACGTTCTTCTCACCAACAGTTGGAGTCTATTTCACTATTTCTTTCTATTTTTGGTGTTTTGAGACAGGGTCTCGCTATGTAGTTCAGGCTGGCTTTGAACTCACTAGGTAGCCCAGGCTGGCGTCAAAACTGTGGCAAACTTCCTGCCTCAGCCTCCCAAGTGCTGGGTTACAGGCACGAGCCACCACACCCAGCAATTTCACTATTTCTTAAATCTTGACTGGCCTTGTGATTTGTTTTTATCAATATAATACAGGGATGACATTGAGAACTTCTGCCCTCACTCCCTTGAAACCCTGACACCACCAAGTGAAGAAGCAACACAGGATGAAAGAACACATGGTAAGAAAAGCCATCCCAGCTGAAGTCCAGCTCCACACCTGAGGCCATCTCTTACTCCAGGCAGCCTCAGCTAAGCAAGCCAAGCTGCCTGCAGTTAAGCAAGTGAGCACAGAGGAGCCTGAGCAGAAACCAAACTGACAATCCATACAATAGTAAGCAAATAAAATGGGTGGTTATTTTGAGCCACTAAGGCAAGGGGTGGCTTGTTACATATACTGCATATATTCTGCATGAAGAAAGGACACATTAATGTAAAACATGGTAGCCTGCTAAACAGAAGATAAAATTCAAAAACTATTTAGGAAGCTCTGCCATAACATCTTTTAAAAAATCATGCATGGACCCAAGTATTAGGGTCATGTGGCAGACGAATTCCTGAAAGAGGAAGTAAACACCCAATCTGAAGACACAAGCTATAAAAATTATCCAACTCCCTTTGAAAATCCAGGCTCACCAAGCCTAGCCTTCGACTGTGACTAGATTTCACACATAACTGATCATCAGTATGAGAACTGGTCAGTGTGAAAGGCATTTTTCCCCACTATAAACTGAGGCATTCTGGTTTATTTGATAACAAGTGCTTAATCACTGAGGGGTGTAGCAAACAAGGTAAATGTTTGAACAACCAGTGTAGTGATACTTACACCATGATCTAAACAGTCAACTTGAATTCCACACAATGCTCCTATTCTTTTTGATTCATACTTCAACATATATTAGGAAAACTTCAACATATATTAGGAAAAAACTCTTCATAATAAGCGCCATATGACTTGGAATTGTTGCAACACCTCTAAGCAGTGTGTATCAGGACATGTCATTAGGTGGGCAGCGGAAGGACAGAAATAAGCATACAAGGAGAGATGTGTGCGAAGTGTTCAGATTTACATTTTGGTGAGAGGAATCAATGTGTGTGTCTTCCAGCTATACTCTGTCAATAATTTAATGGGAACATATCTTCTTGCTAATGTCTTAATAGTAAAGATCTGCTAACTCAGGCACATGGCTTGTTGTACTCTGTTGCTTTATGTCTCATTTTAAATTGGGCATTAAGGAAATGCAGTATTGTAACTGTAACTTTGCCAATACCTCTATCTAGAGGCCTGTTGCCATTTTTATCTTCAGTGAAATTTTTGTTCCCAAGAAAGGCAGGATTACAATTATTTTCTAACAGAGTTGGTGTAGTGTGTTTTTGGTTATCAAAAATACTCTTGTAGCTTTGGGATTTTGAGTTGGTGAATATTCATGATGTGTGGAAAAGCATGACACACACTGTACAAACCCAGTCACACGAAATGGCATGTTGTGTATGTACCCCCGTGACCTAGTAGAACACATCTAAGCTGCTTATATTTGCAAATGACTTTGTTCTTTGCTTCTTGTGTTTTTGTTTCCTGTAATGCACATATTAACTTAAAAAAAATAAAGATTATTTCTAAAACTCAAAAAATATAAGCACCATATGATAATACATAGCAAAAAGAGCATAAACTCTAGAACTTTAAGGGATGTGAATTAAAATTCTAGTATCAATTGCTAGATAACGTGATTTTGGACACTGTGATGATCTTGGACTTACGCTACCCACCCCGACTCCAGTTTTTTCATCTATAAAAGGGAGCTCTAAGTGAGAGGTGATAAACAAGGAAAACAGGATACACTGTAACCTAGTCAAATTGATTTCACTGGAAAGCCAGGTTGAAACAGAACCTAGATTCTGTTAATTAATGTGGAAGACACTGCTTTTTTTTTTTTTTAATTATTGGGGATTAAACCCAGGGCCTTTGCACTAAGCTACATGCCCAGCCCATTTTTTATTTTGAGACAGGGACTCACTAAATTACTAAATTGCCCAAAATTGACTTGAACTTGCCACCCTCCTGCCTCAGCATCCCAGAGTGCTAGGATTATAGGTGTGCACCATGCAGTCTGAGTTTCCTAAATTTTGTATGAAATGTTAGGCTTACTCAAAGGTGGGAAGTATATTCCAGTTCCAAAGGCCAAAAAAAAAAAAAAAAAGGGAGATTAATTCACTGGTAATGTAACAAATCATTTTCCTATCCCAATAATCTAGAATCTCTATCTATTACTCACACCCGGTTGTCCCTTTTTTTGAACAATCCACAGCAAAAAAATAAATAAAAACCAAAATTGTTATCAGCTAACCAAAATTAAAGCATAAATCTTCATCTGATTTAAGAGACTAAATTACGCACTTGTGCATTTGCCTATAGTTAACATGCTATTTTTAATGAGTCTGCTTTGCCTGTGAAGCAGGTCAAAGAAGAGGTGGCAATTAGTTAAGGAGCATGTAGACCAAACAAACAAAATAAAGTAGTTTGTACTGTGTTATTGCTGAGGACCCATCCTGGTCCTGTCTCAAAGAATTCAGGATCTTGGAGAAAACAAAATGAGAGACAACAAATACAGTGCTCTACAAGGCAATAATAAGAAACATTACACCAGATAAAAAGAGGTGATCACTGTTGCTTACTAAAACAAAGAGGAAGTGGATTATAACAAGGAAGATACAGACAGAAAACTAGCAATTAAAAGGTAAACGCCATTAGCCAGAGTTAGAGGCACAAGCTACTCTTCATAGTGTTGGGAAGAGAGCAAGGCTGAGAGGTGAAGAAATTTATATTCAAGAAATAAAACACCTGAGTAAATAGGTGAGCACAGCTGTCTTTGAATAAATACAAAAGAAAATTTTCAGAACAATGCATTTAAAACATAACCTTCAAATGCACATAAATCAATCAATAATTTAATGTATAAGTGAAATCAGAAGCTTCCTTCATAGTTGCTCTAGATTTGTGCCAAGGGTCAGGGTCAGATTACCATATACCATCCACTCCCAAGCGCATTTCTGGAATTATGTCTTTGTAATCATATAAGAGAAAATAATTCAAAATTTAACACAATTAAATGGCAGTCTTCCAAGTTTGCCACTTCAAAATCTGTAAAGATTAATACCTAAGACTACCAGTAATACTACTTTGTTCAGACTAAACTGTCAAGTATCTTGGCTCCCAAACCAATCATCTCCCTTGAACTGCCTGTAACTTCTAAAAACCCAAACACTTCAGCACATGGGGAAAAAAATGAAAATGAAAAGAAAAACTAGTTATTTAAAAAATTTTAAATGTCCTAAAACTATAAAGAAAAGAGTTTCTAATGTTCAAGGAAGACAAGTTTAGAATGTCAAAGGTCTTCCTTTCAGCATTTCAAATATTTGCACGGTTAAAATAATTCATCTTAAGAAACAAAGTACATGGAGAGTGTTTAATTCATAAAGGATAAGGCCATATTTATCCTACCTTCTAAAGTGAGGAGAGCCTCTTTAAAAGATAAGACCTTTTATATCAAAAGAGAAGACGGTTTGAAGTTGGAGACTGTTTACTATTTTCTTGGCACTTTTAAACACAATTTTTAAAATTCAGAATTGTCACTAAGGATTTTAGTTTAAACTTAAAAAAAAAAAAAGACATCCTTGACCAGTTACCTAACCCAAACTCACTTAAGTAGTTACAAGAGTGAACTCTATTTGAGTAACAAAACAAGTCTGTACAGGAGCAGAGTGAGATATGCACTCCTACTCAAAAGTACTGCCTGATGAAAAGTGGTATCTACTTCTCTGGGTATAACATGTTCATGTGTAACCCTTTCAAAGGAGCTGAAGAAAAGGCATACTTAAACGCTCAGAGGGAATGACTTTCCAACCTCACTATTCCTTTCTCAGACAGGTGCAGTTTGCCTAAAAGCTCTGTCTGCATCAAGCCCACCACTAGAAAAAGTGCCTCCTACAAGCGATGCACTTGGTTGCTGCAACACATGGTTTCTAAACCACAAAGGGAATCCTTCTGAGTAGGGAGGATAAAGCATAAGAAAAAGGGAGACTCAGACTGGTGTTGTGATTGATCAATTCAGGTTCTCTCTTAGAGATCCTATTTAAACACCGATCGCCAAAACACATACCACTGCCTTCTTGTCACAGGACAAGGGGATCTTTTGGGACAAACCTGCGACAGGCTGAAAATCTGGGGGTTGAAACTACATGAGCAGCAGCTTCGGGTTCTTATCAAAACAATAGCGAGTGGCACATGTCAGGCGGCCCACAAGCGCAGGGGGATAAAGAGGCGACTGGCTCGGCCGAGGCTGGAGTTGAACTTGCCTTAGCCCCCTCCCCCAACTCCCACCTCCCGGCCGCACGAAAGTGAAAACCGAGGGCACTCAGGGCTCAGCCGTCTGTCTGCTCCCTCCCTCTCCCCCTCGCCCGGCCCTGACTTCTTCCTCACCGGTCTCCCGGGGGCGGAGACGCTGAGTTCCCGGGGGACCGGAGTTAGTCACCAAGAAGAGGCGGTGACGGAGCGCCCGGCTGGCGTCGCGCACTCCGAGGCCTAGCCGCGCGGGACGGGGCGCTGCGGCGGGCTCTGGGGTCCGGGCGCCACCGCGCCCCCGCCCGCGGCAAACCCCGCTTCCCTTTTACCGGGAGTCTCAACCCTGCTCCCTCGCGCTCGTGCCCCAGGCAGCCCCAACGTCACAACCCACTCCCGACGGAGGAAACCCAGCCCCGCCGGCCCGATTCCTGCCCTTCGGGTCAGGGATTCCCTCTCTGGGCAAGGGGGGCTGCGGGCCCGCGCCGCTGACCCGGGCGGGGATCCCCCGGCCGCCGGGCGGGGATCCCGGAACTGGCCGCCGAGTGCGCGTGTAGCCGCGGTGGGGAGGGGCGAGGCGGGGAGTTTCCGCCGCCGCCCGCCCGGCCACCAGCCGACCCGGCGACAGCACCGGCTCGGAGCTGTCCCCGCGGTGGCCGCGGACGCCAGCCTCCTCCGCCTCGACCCCTTCCCCACGCGCGCCGAGCCGGCGGCCCCGCCAAGTCTCGGGGTGGGCCGGGGCGTGGGGTGAGAAACGCGGGCCCGCGGTCACCCGTCACTTTCAGGTCGCCCCGCCAGAAGCCCAGGACGGGGAACGGGACACAGACAAAAGGGCGCTGGGGAGGGAGTCCCACACCCCCCGAGCCCGGCCCTTACTCGTAGTGGCGGAAGATCTCGTTGGTGACTTTACAGTAGAAAACTTCCTCGTCGGGCCGCAGGTCCGCGGGCGGCTTCTGTCTCACAAACGGCTTTCGGTGTAGCAGCGGCATCTCCTATCCGCCCGCGGGCTGGCCCGGACCCCCGGCCGTGCGCGTCGGCCCCGCTTCGCTATCAGAATTGGAGGGAAAGGAGAGCCGGTAAGGTGGGGAGCGGCGGCGGCGTGGGCTGGTCCGGTCCGCGCGCCGGGAGGCAGAGCGCGGCTGCTTTTGTGTGACTGACGCGCCGCCGCTGCCCCCGGAGCCGAGCTTTCGCCGGCCGCTGCCGGGTACGGAGCGAGCAGGGCCGCCGCCGCCGCCCTCGGAGCGCGCCCCACCTCCGCTCGCCGGGCGGGCGGCTCACAATGGGGCCCGGCGCCCCGTGGCGGGCGGTGCGGGAGCCGCGGCGCCCCCTCCCCCAGCGCCGCCTCCCCGCCCGCCGCCCGGCTCGCAACGTGCTCGGCGCGCAGCCGGCCGCCCCACACCGCTAGGGCGCTCGCCGCGGGCGGACCCCGGCGCCGCTCGGCTTTGTTCCCCCGCTCGCCCTCACTTCCCGGAGGCGCCGGCCGGCTCCCGAGCGACCGCGGGGAGCCCCTCTCACCTGCGAGCGCTCCGGGTGCCACTTCTCCGCCTTCTCGACTCCGCGGGCGGCCAGGACCCGGTCCCCCCGGGGGTCGCCTCTCGCCGGCCCCGCCGCCCCGCGGCCGCCGCTCCGTCCGCTGCCACTGCCCGTCTCCGCGCGGGGGGTTCGCGTCCCACCGCCACTTCCCCGCCTCTCCGAGCTCCTGGGAAGTTTCTGATCTACTTTCGGCTCCGAAGGAGGAAGAGCTGTTGGGAGGAGCTTTTCACTTCTCGCTTCTACCTTTTTATTGGCTACTCGATGACTTTTACAGCCTGTCACTGATACAGGAAGAGACGGCGGAGAGCCTGGGAGAGCTACATTATTAATTAATGGAGCAACCCCTTGTGAAGAATCAGAAGCATCCTCCATGTTTGAGGTTATCAGCCAGAAGATCTAGGGAAAGCGCCGGGGTTTCATAAACACATGGCTGACAAAGTGAAGCCTCCGTCCTCGAGTCTGGCAACAACGCTTAACTACCCGATGGGAAAGGGGCTCCAGTTATGATTTAAATTGTATTTTAAAGAGAGGAAGAGAGAAGAGCAAGAAATAAGAATGTTTTGATATTTTTCTCCAAAATTAGAATTCATATCTCTGAAGGTATTTTGCTTGCGTGAACACGCATCTTGAACAGAAAATACTTTCTTCGGTCCCAGTTCTTTACTACTTGGGGCAATTTAGTCAAAGATTTAGATAGCCCCGGGGAAGAAGTACGTTAGAAAATGTCATCATGCCTGTAAGACCTCGACATAGTTACAGTTAAGTAACACACCCTTTGAAAAGGAATATGTACACCAGTGTAAATACTTTGCAAAAGATGAACGTTTAATTCAATTAGACTTTTATTAGATTTTGTATTTACTACTAAAATGTCCCCTAAAGCAATTTTCTCATCAGTAATTTTCATTTTTGAAACCATTTTTAATGTACATGATGTATGTGACTTTTGAATTAGACAAAAATTTTCGAAACTAGAGGTAACAAAGAATGGTCACTAAAATTTTTACACAAATGTTCATACAAATTTAAACAGTTGAATTCTTATACATACAAAATTGAAATTATATTCTATTTCATCAAATACTATCTTAATACTCAGTTTTCCACTACCATTCTAAAATGTCAATACAATTACAACCGTTCTCGGAGTTACATACGTCGGGTTTATTTTAATGATTTGTGGCATTTAATAAATGTTTTACATATTGCTCACTCTTTCAGAATAATTTGTTTAGAAAATCATAATTAACATATCTAAATTTAGCTTCAATGTGCTTATAATAATCAAATTGATAGCTTACCTAAACTGCTTCAGCAAATAACTTTTCTCTTAATGTTATTCTACGCATTTACTACCAAAAGCTTACCTAAGGTGTTATTTCTGTATTTTGGTATCATGATCGTTTCCTTACTTTATAAATTACCACTTCCTGGCTTTGGAGAGTGAAAAGTTCATTGTGGCATCCAGAATGTAGTGAAAAGATACTGCCATGAAATAACACTTAATGTAAAAAAAAATTGGAAATATTGTAAAAGACACTAATAATGTAGGACAGAAAAAAGGACTTTGCAATGGAATTAAAATCATTTCATTTTTAAAAATTATCTCAACTAAACATTTATCAAGCTTCTTTTAGGTACCAAGACCAATGTACTGTCTTATGCAAGAGATAAAACAGAAATGTGTCCATGCCACAAGAAAAGTACAATCTTGTAGGTAACAGATGATGAAAACACGACCAGCACAGGAATTGTGAGTCCTAATAATCATGTGTAATACTGTATAATACGAAACAAGAACTAGAAAAGATTAGAAGAAAATGTAGAAGGCTCTTCCTACATGAAGTTATCCACCGGGCAACAGAAAACTGTGCTCTAAAATATCCTCACCTATCGCCAGGTGCTGGGTGAATACGACAGTGTAAAACGCAAATATGCTAGCTACACAGGATATATATTAACCTAATATCAAGACGTAGTTTGATAACTATCTCAAATTTGAGAAATTATATTGCTTTAGATAGGTTCAAAAGCTTGAGCTAGAATAATATTCTTGTCTTCTATTAACTAATTGACATTATAAAGGGTTTTACTGGGGTGGTCTGGTGAGACAGTAACGAGTTAGGACTGAAAGAAACGTTTGTGAACTGTTAATCTTTCATTTTACACCTGAACAAATTGAAGCTCAGGAGCTAGAATCTAGGCCTCCCGATCAGTCTTTTAGACCACACCATTTTTTCCTTGGATTCAGTTTTATCTAATTTTCTTGTGTAACCGATTCACACTCTATAAATGAGTTAAAATACTATTACAAATCCTTCTTAAACTGCTAAAGTGCATAAAAATATGTTTTATTAATTATCAGGAACAATAATTTATTTCCGATAATTATCCAGGAAACCAATGTGGTAATATAAATCTTAAATGTGTCTAATCAAACAGTTGACGTAGGTCCTACCTCCATGTTCCATTAACACACCTCTTAGTAATTTTTTTCCCTTTAGCAGTCTTATAAAAGTATTTGAAGTATAGCTGCCCTGAACTTTTCAGAGGATGCCTTATCAGTACACACAAGGAACACCTTTAACTTTGTAACTTTTTCTGACATATCTCTATCTGACACCTGTTTCAACTCTTCCATGTTCTCCTTTTAATGTCTTCCTTACAAATTCATAGCATTTTACCTATAAAAAATTTCTGTACTGCATGTTCTTTAGAAACAATGAATTTTTCCTTTGTATCTGAAACCACTGGCCTTGTGTTAGAATAGTGGTTCTAGACCTCAACAGCCCATTAGAATCACCTGAGGGGTTTTTGAAAAATACCAATGCCTAAGCCATACCCAGGGCCCAAGTCTCTAGGGTAGGGACCCAAGCATTGTGAATTTAAAAATCTACTCAAGTGATTCTAATGTACAGCCGAGGTTGAGAACTAATGTGCTTGGAGAAGACTGAATTGTTGATGCTAAAGTGGTCATGTTGGCAAATTTAGAGTACACCTTTTTATTCAACCTCTTCTGATTAGAATCATGAATTATGGGTGGTAGTACAAATTGGAATAGTCTATGGTCATTATCATTATCATGGTAATAGTTTACATTTAATAAATGCTTCCAGCTTGTCAAGGGCTTGTGCTAAGGGCTTTAAGTCATCTCATACACAATGTTAATCTCTAACTAGCACTGATTATTTCCATTTTACAGATGAAGCCACTGAAGTCAGAGGTTACTTCAGTAAAATGCCCAGAGTCATACAATCTGGAAGCAGAAAATCCCAAATTCTAGTCTTTATCAAGTCCAGAATACACACTCCCTAATCCTATTCTGTATTTCCTTAGGATTGATTTGCTGTCCTAGCTCAGATAGAAATTGCAACACAGAACTTGATCCTCTGCACGAAAAATTTTAGAATGTGTAATGATTAAGAACATTTACTAATCATGAAAAGTACTAGAGGAAATCATGGAAGATTTTTTAAAAAATGATTTCAGAATGGGAGAAGCCCAACTGTAACATAAATCACAGAATTCACAAAATATGATTCCATAGGAAAAATTAAAAAGCTCTGATGACAAAATTTACCACAAAATTGAAACAAAATTATCAAATTGAGAAAAAAATTTTTCAACTCACTGACAAAGGGCTAATTTCCCTAACAAACAAAGAATTCTTATAATAACCCAAGAAAACAGAAACAGAAACACATTAGCCTTTAAAGTAGAGGAAAAGGATTCTCAACTTCACTTACAATAAGAGAAATGCAGATTAAAACTACACTAAGACACTTTCCATCCTTCAGATTAGTAAAGATCCCCGTCACCTAAAATCTGGAGGGAAACAGGCACAACCTCTGTAGAGAACAGCTTAATAATATCCACCCCAAATTAAAAATGCACTAGATCACCATGTGTAGGAATAGGAATATATATTTCACAAGTACATTTCAATAGGAATCTTTGTGTTGGTTTCATTAGCAGTAGCATAATATTAAAACCGATGAAAATATCCATTATTATATAAGTTACACTAAACTCAGGCAATGGAATAGTATGCAGACATGAGGAAAAAGTAAAAAACAAAACAACAGGTACAGAAAAGTGTTTATGGGGAGGTTTACTATATATACATATTTGTTTGATATATAAAATACTTCTGGAAGGATAAATAATACACTGGTTGCCTCTGGGGGAAAAAAAACAGTGACTGGGGACAGGGATGAAAAGGAGACTTTTTACTGTAGACCAAAGATGAACAGAAATTTTAAATAGTAGGTAAAGAGACCAGTGAGGACAGGCAACTGATGTACCAGTCTCTCACTTCACAATTGGAAGTACAATTGGAGTTTGATTATAGTGAGACAAGTAGAGTCAGATGGATAGCTTCTTCCATCTTAACTTGGAGGTAGGATTTAGATTACATATTTCTAAAAACTACCTAAATTACCCACACTACCAATCTCTAGAACAAATCATTACTATGTTCAGACAAATAGATTTACTATTTTTTTTAAAAAGACATACAGAAAAAGCTGATGGCTTTAAAATGTGAATTACAAGACTCAAGTGCAAAGCTAATGTTTAAGTTTTATCTGTAGCAAAATAGCTATTAGATAAAAGTTTCACTAATTTGACATCTCATTTGCTAATTTAAATAATGGAGTAGGAAATACTAGAATATATTTTGTTCCTCTTTTACTTTCCTGGTAGTGTCCAGGCTGCAGCCTACTACCAGGTATCATTTAAAATATTACTATAAGCCAAGCGTGGTGGTGCACATCTGTAATCCCAGCTACAAAGGAGGTTGATGCAGGAGGATCACATGTTCAAGGCCAGCCTGGGAAATAATAAAAAGGACTGGAAATGTAGGTCAGCTCTAGAGCACTTGGCTAGCATGTGCAAGGCTCTGTGGTCAATAGCTAGTACTGAAAAAAATTTACTATAAATTTAAAAATACTTACTACGATGCCTAAAACTTAGCAGCACTCAAAACCTGTTATAGAAGAGTTCTACGTTCTATCATTGTCTTAAATTATTTATAATTAGGATCATATTTCTTTTTATCAATTAACTCATGTGGTTGAAGAATAATATTACCAATAAATACTGTTTTGACACCAATAATTCACCACATTGTGCTTTACAGAGGCAAACTGCCACATTGCACAAGGAGAAACAGAAATAAGACAGTTAAAATTCAGAACCCAGTTCTGAACATATGCTAACTTCTAACCTAAGCATTCTTGGTGAAATATGCTAATGCTATAGGCTCCTATAAAATAAAAACATTGAGGGGTTTTTCCCTTCTGTTGCCATCATCATCCATAGAACTTACCATCCTACCATTGTATTTTCTCTAGCCCAGATGTTTGTGTCAAAATACCCATCTCTTATTTCCTTAGCAAAACTAAAATCTTTCTTTTTGAGCCAAATTTCTCTTTTTGGGATGAAAAAAACTTCAAGTTACCAGCAAACTGTTTCTCAGTAACTTCTTAGTATCTCCACACCTCTAGGGCCTAGTTTACCTACCAGATCGAGCATTTTCCCTAGATCAAGTACAAAACACCAAGCTCGGCATGGTAGCGCACACCTATTATCACCAGCACTCTGGGAGGCTGAGGCAGGAAGATGGCAAACTTTAGCTTTAGCCCAGCCTGGGCAACTTAGTGAGACACTGTCTCAAAAAATTAAAGGGCTAGGAATGTAGCTAATGTGAAGGTCCTGGGTTTAAAGACTAGGACCATGGCGGAGGGGGGTGGGGGTGTGTGATATACAAAACATCAAATTGCCCAACATTAAACACCTTTCTTTTTCCCATTTCAAACTTTCCTCATAAAAAAAGGACCACAGGGCTGGGGATTTAGCTCAGTGATTAGAGTTGTTTGCCTCGTAAGCACAAGGCCCTGAGTTCGATCCCCAGCACCAAAAAAACCCCCAAAAAACAAAAAAAAAACCAAAAAAGGACTACATAGTCTAGTGTGGTAGGCATAATAACAGCCCACAGATATGTCCATATCTGTATATTATTTTACATAGCAAAAGAAACTTGGAGACATGATTAAGGACCTTGAGATGGGGAGATTATCCTGCAATACGCAAGTGAGCCCAACCTAATTACTTGTGTCCTTTAAAGTAGAGAACATTTCCATACTAGGATTACAAAAAGGAGAGGGTGTCTGAAGACAAGGCAGAGAGATGTGACATCCCTGATCAAAAGCCAAGAAATGTGGAGATTTCTAGAAGCTGGAAGAGGCAAGAGAAGAGATTGTCCCCTGGAGGGCTGAAAAGAGGAACATGATCCTGCTGCTCCTTTACTTCAGCCTGGTAATTCCGGTGTTGAACTTCTGATCTACCACAAAGTCTGTGGCAATTTGTAACAGCAGCAATAGAGAACCAACAATTCTGTTTCCAGCCTGAAAACACTCACGTTCTTCATATTCCCCAGCTGATTTTCATTGCAGTGGTGAGTAATATCTTTGAAACTTAAGTGAGTTAGCTCTCTCAACTTAAATTTATAGGAAACTTCTAGAGTTTTCAAAGCTGTTTCTCCAAGTTGCAAAAATTCATCTAGTCATTTCATAATACAACATTACATTAACCTTATACAGGTTGCATACCCCTTATCCAAAACTCTTGAGACCAGATATGTTCTGGATTGCTGATTTGTTTGCATATACATAATGAGAAGGAATATTTGCATACAATGAGACATCTTGGGAAGAGGACCCAAATCTAAACGCAGAATCCATTTCTGTTTCATGTATCCTTTATACATACAGCCCAAAGGTAATTTTATTCAATATTTTTGGTGTGCCTTTGTTTTGACTGTGACTTGTCACAATGGGTCAAATGTGAAATTTTCCACTTATGCATTCCTGTTGGTGCTCAAAAAGTTTCAAATTTCGGAACTTGCGCGGTTAAAAATGCTCAACACATACAACCATAACATGTATACTGAGTTACCATATATAGTGAGAAGACGATTATAAAGACTTTCTTTCCTGATTAGATTCTATCTCCTCAAAGTCTCCTTAGGGATCTTACTCCAGTTCCCTCTTATCTAATAGCAACCCTCTTCACCACTAGGATGGCTGCCCTTAGGTTGTAAGACCCTTAGGCACTATTCAGAGCTCTATTTCTCTTCCCTCCTCAACCAACATTTTAAGAAAATCTATTTTCCTTGTTGCTATTTATTTATTTTGTAGTACTGGAGATTGAACCCAGGGCCTTGTGCATACTAAGTGGGTGCTATATTGCTGAGCTATACTCCTAGCCCACTACTTCTATTTCTAGCCTTTTGTAGCCTCTCTACTCCCCCTACACTCCCCTAACACTCCCCTTAATTCTGATCCCTGAATTGACAAATCCAGCGGACTCTTTCCAAGGAAGGATTCACCTTACCCACTGTGTTCCTTGGCCTCCTCACTCCCTTGACCTCTGTGATAAAATACACTCTTCCATTATTCTCTTCCTAGCTTCTGCATGGTTCAGAGTCTCCTTAGCGATAACTCTTCCCCCTTGACCTGCCCCTAAACCCTGCATTCCCCAGCTCCCTGTTGTCCCTCCTCCTCCTCTCCAAATCATCTCCTTGACACCTCGACTGCCCCAGCTCATTGGGATACAAGCTCCTCGGGGCCTTCTTGTTTCCTGCAGGACTTGACCACAGTTCCTTGAACACTTGTGAGATGATAAGGGACTCTGCAAACTGACATTTTATAGAAATGAATCAAGGAGTAGTATGTAGGACTGACTGGACTGTGCAGAGCCTGGAGGTAGGGATACTAGTTGAGAAGGGATAGAAGTGTAGACACAAAAGGACAATATAGTAGTCTCCACTTATCTGAGGTTTTGCTCTCTGAGATTCCAGTTACCTGCTGCCAACTGTGGTCTGGAAATATTGATATTTGTCTTGACTTTCTAAAGAGAGATTGCATATGCAGAATTTTTATTATAGTGTATTGTTTAAATTGTTTATTTTATTGTTGTTAATCTCTTATTGTGCCTAATTTATGAATTAAACTTTATTATAGGCACATATGGATAGAAAAAAACAGTATATAGGGTTTGGTACTGTGGTACTGTGTCTCTCAGACATCCAGGGGGGTCTTGGAATTGTCACCACACATAAGGGGGCGCTACCGTAGCCTGAATTATTACCTTGGCAATGGAAAGAAAGAAAAATGAAGAGAAATATTTCAGTGGCAGTATTTAGTGACAGAATTTGGTAACATGCTAGGGAAGAGAGAGGAAAAATTAGAGACAAGTCAAAGGTTTCAAGCCTTGGAGTCTAGAAATGTAATAACATAAAGAACAGAAATGGGGTGATCAGGTAAAGAAACAGGTTGTGAGGGTTATGAAGCACTCCACTTTAGATAGGGAGCATCAAAGCAGAGGTGGCCTACAGGCATTTGAAATCAGGCCTACTAGGCTCTGAAATCAAAAGAGAAATTCAAACTGAGACTGTAGATAGAGTAGGGAATTATTTCCAGAAATGTACTGAAGTACATTTCATGCACTAGGTAGCTAATGTTTGCTAAATAAATTGAATCTCTTTATATTCTTCTTATTCAGATACTCAACATAAGTACCAGGATGCTCATGACACTGCCAGGCGCTCCACGATACTTCCTTGTCCCCCATGAGTAGCCCCCAGCTGTTACTTTACTGGTTCCTACTTCCAGATTGCTTCTAGATATTAACAAAAAAGTGACCCCTAACCTGAGGGGCCTCTGCTGACATGCTAAACGACTTGTAAGGCATCTCACATTGACCTTCTGTTGAACAGCCCTGGAACAGGTTTTCTTTGTTTCAATCATTGTTTCTGAGACAGGGTCTCACTCTGTAGCCCAGGCTGGTCTCAACCTCCCGATCCTCTGCCTCTGCCTCCCGAGTGCTGGGATTACAGGGATGTGCCACCTCCCCTGGCTCTCCAGAACAGATTATCTAAATAAAATCTTTTGTTTTCCTGGCACCTCCAACCTGACCTCCTTTTCTTAGCCTTACCCTTGGCTCTCAGCAACACCTTCCTTCCCAATTTATTTACAAAATCTGGGCCATTCTGTATGTCTTCTGTTTTCCACTCAAATTTTCTTTTATTTCCACTATACTCCTTTCCCTTTCCCTATTGTTTTTTTTTCCAAGGAGTTATCTTCTGTGCCTTTGGCATATTTTCCCCACTTCTAGGACCTCGTTCCTTGACTTTCCTCTCTCTAATATCTCTCCTTCTGGCACTCTCTTTCTTTGGCCTACAGACATATCCAAGCCTTCCTTATCCTTAAAAAAAAATCATTTCCTTTACTTTGATTTCCTTGGAGATAGATACCACTTTATCGTTTTCTTTGTTGCTTTTAATAAGTAATATAAATTTTACAACTATGTGTAGTCTTGGTAGTGATTTGAATTATTGCTTTATTTTACTTACATTAGTATATATTTGTGTCAGAGTCTCCATAATGTCACTTTTTGTAGGCCAGACCTTTTTTGTTTTGGTTTGGTTTTGGTTTTTATTTTTGAGACAGGTCTCTCTCTAAGTTGCTAAGTTGTACAGGCTGGGCTCAAACTTGTCATCCCGGGTCTTAGCCTCCTAGGGTGCGAAGATTACAAGTGTGTGTCACCACATCCAGCTGTAAGCCAAAAATCATTTGATAAATTAATCATAAATCATTTGCACCTAGGACTATTCAAGAAATAGTTATTTGGAATACTGACTTCCGAAAAACAACAATGATATAATATTACTTTGCCATTATCTGTTCACAAGGAGTTATAATTATTAATGCACTTAGAGTAGTCCTGTGATTGTTATCTCTTGGTCATTAAGGCGGGATTTTCTGATGTCTACAATAATAGCAATTATACTCATTTAAGGCTGTAACCAAGAGTCTTGAGCAATCCTTATGACAATAAATATAAATGTTAGTCTGAGAAGGGAACGGTCAAGTTTGAAACTTAGAAGGTGCCATGAAAATACTCCTTTTTCTGTTATTAATTTGAATACAATTTATATTACTTCATAAAATATATTTACCTTGAGTTTTGGAACTTACTAGCAGCCACGATGGCAGAGCCTGCTACACTGTGTGTATACCTACATTTCTCCTTCTAGCCTAGAAAGCTACCTGTCTGCTGAGTTCTGAAGTAGCTGCCTTCCTAACTGTTGATGAAGTTAGAGAACATACCAGAATACGATGCTAAGTACTTGCATCTAAGAGCTAAAAAATGAAGTATTACAACAAATAGGGGTTGGGGATTTAGCTCAAGTGGTAGAGTGCTTGCCTAGCAAGCGGAAGACCCCAAGTTCAATCCCCAGCACCCCCTCAATTGACTTTTATAAACAATAACTTTTTGGGGGGGTGCTAGGGATCAAACTCAGGGCCTTGTGCTTGCTAGGCAAGCACTCTACCACTGAGCTAAATCCCCAACCCCAAACAATAACTTTTAGAAAAAAGTTATTTTTATAATTTTACAAGAACAAAATATATTATTTTATGTAATCACAACAAAATCAAGGCCTCACAACTAACAAACTGCTGAAAAATATTGAAAGATGCGATTTGGAATAAAGCAAATTTATTGCTCACAATTGTTAAAATATAAAGATTAAATTGAAAAATCCCCTAGTAACTGCTAGGTATAAAGCACTTTGCCGGACATTGAATTTGAGAATAAAAAGTCATAATGGCTCAGATTAAAGGTATTCCAGACATTCTGTATAGTCTATATTGTTATTTTCATTTTGTAGATAATAAGGGTGTAAAGAAATTGTTCATGGTCCCACAGCATGCAAGAGGAAGAGGTGGGATTCAAATTCATATTGATAACATGTCAAAGTCTGTTTGCTCAACAAGTATTTCGAGCTCCTTCTACAAGCCAGACAACATTGTCAGGGCTAGGGATACATGGGGAAGAAAAGGGAATATCCCTGCCCTGGAGCTGCTTACTTTCCCAGGGGGCCAGGCTTGCGGAACCTGCTCCGTACCATCCCCTCCTAGGCCACTGGAGAAAGGGGGTAAAGACTTCAAGAATGGACTCCTAGTTTCTAGAGGTTTTGATAGCAACAGAGAGTACCATAACCAGAAAGGACACTTTCTAAAGAGGCTGCAAGCTGACTGATTGTTCTCCGAGATCAAAAAGTGAAGGCGGCAGGACTGGGGATGTAAGTCAGTACAATTTTTTTTAAAGGCTGGGGAGGGGGTGAGGTAGAGCTTTAGTTAGCCTGTGCAGGGCCCTGGGTTCAATCCCCTGCACTGCCAACAAATAAAAAATAAATTTAAAAAAGTGAAGCTTCCAGTGGGGGCTGGAAGGAGTGGGATTGCTAGCCACTGGGTGATCATACTTGGGAAATTTACAGGTATAGAAGTTTCATTTCCCCTTCATGCAGGTTATTGAAGCGTTGGGTAAATTCTATTCTAACAAATAAGAGACAAATCTCTTCTTGCTGGCCATCTGTATAATACCTAAGGATGATTGATCATGTTAGAGAAACGAGAGGCTGTTGCAGAAAGTGAATGGTCTTGGATTGTAAGACTGGGATTTAAATATCCATTTGGCACATAAAACCTTGGAAAACTAATTTTCATAAAAAATGGAGACAGATTCCAGGTCCATAAATGTTTATATACGAATTCTATTGAAACTTTATAGTTGGTATGCATATAGTATCAAAATGATGTTTAGTCTATTCTAGAAATCAGAATGCAATGGAAACTTCATTATTCATTTTACAAAGTTCAAATAGCATTGAGAGCAAAAAAGAAGCATAGCACATGCAAAAAAGAAAATCACAGTCAAATACCATGTATTAAAACAAATACAAGAAATCCCAAATAAAATACCAGCAATCAATTCCAACAGTATATAAACAGACTAACAAATCTTAACAAAATAGGGCCTTTTTAAAAAAAAGCAATATACATATGGTACAGTATTAGGAGAATGATAAATGAATTTCATCACATTAATGGATCAAAAGAGTAAATGAGCAAGATAGCTTTGAGAAAATATAAAAGGCTACTTGATAAAAGCCAGTATTTGTTCCTGGTATGTCAAAAAAACAAAGTGTCTGATGAAGAATAAACTTATCAAGCAAGACATGATTAAAGCATTTCTTTTTTTTTTTTAATTTTGTTTCTTTCTTTCTTTTTTTTTTTTTTTGTAGTACTGGGGATCGAACTCAGGGCCTTGTGCTTGCCAGGCAAGCACTCTAACCACTGAGCTAAATCCCCAGACTGATTAAAGCATTTCAAACAACATTAAACTTTAGCTACATTTTCATCAAAATTGACAACAATAAAAAATCTTCAGTATCATTGCCATTATTCATATCTGTTCAGAAAGCTAGCTAATAAATAGGAAAGATAGCCAGACAAAGCGACACATACCTGTACTCCTAGCAGCTCAGGAGGCTGAGGCAGGAAAGTCTCAAGGTTAATGTCAGCCTGGGTAATTTAGTGAGAATCTATCATAAAATAAAATTCCAAAAGAGTTTGAGATGTATCTAGCACTTCCTGCATTCAATTCTCGGTATGGTATATTTAAAAAAAGATAAATAAGAAGTAAAGATACTTAAAAATATGGATATTAAGCCAAGCATGCTGGGTATAGTGGCAGATTCCTATAATCCCAGTGAGGTGGGAAGCTGAGGCAGGAAAGCAAGTCTGAGTGAGACCTTGTCTCAAAAATGTAAGAAGTATGGGGCTGTAGCTCAGTAGTAGTGCATCTGCTTAGCATGTGGGGCCCCAGTTTCGAGTTCCATTATTGCACACACACGCCACACAGCATATATATTAAAAATAGTAGATGAAATTTATCATCATAGATATCTAGTTGTCTGGCTGGAAAACAAATTTTCTGGAGGAAAACTATTACTACCAATCAGAGAGTTCAGAGAGATGTTCCGTCAGAGGGTCACTCCCGGTACAGTAGCAGTAACTGTGTGGAAAAGGCAGGGGAAGAGAGAACTTGCTTAACAGAGCCCCGACTGAGGCCTTTCACAAGCTCGCTCTTCTGCTTCAAACACTTCCCTGCACCTTGTGCGCGTGCCACCTTCTTATCACTTATTTGTCATCAACTTCCTGTTCCGTCGAAAGACTCTAACCTGCGTAGACTGCCGGCACCACGCGGCGTTTCCCGGGCACGGCCCCGGGCAGTGTGTCGCTCGCACGTTTACTTTTCCTTCTGGGCACGGGGCGCACAGACCGCGTTTCCAGCTTCTCTTGCGCTTAGCCGGGTCCCTGCCTGTGAATTCCGGCAACGCAGCAGGGGAACCTCTCAAGCGCATCTCTGTGCCCCTCTCCTTTTCCCATCAACTAAATCCAAAAAGCTCCTGAGGCCCAGAGGAGGAGGAGCCACAAGATCAAAGTAAACTTGAAGGAGCCTCCGCACCTGAGTCACAGGTTAAAAGAGAACTGCTCTGGGGAGCTGCCCAACCCGGAGCACCCACGTAGGCCTGCTGCATGAGCAGGAAGCAGGTTTATTGCTCTCAGGTAAGAAATTTTAGGGTTTAAAATGTGTCAAATATTATGGCACGTGACAAGCATTAAGTAGTTTTTGCAACTGCATTTTTACATGAGAAAAGATAAATGTATTGATGTTAATATCCTTTCGCAAGGTCACCTAACTTCTGAATCGGTGGAGTCAGTTTTGGGACCCCATGCTCTTTACTACTAAGCTGTACCAACTCATCAGAGCAAGACCAGTTTTTAGAAAGAAGAGTAAGGAGGGGCTGGGGATTTAGCTCTGTGGTCGAGCACTGGCCTAGCAAGTTCAAGGCCCTGAGTTCCATCCTCAGCAGGTCTCCCCACCCCCAAAAACAGAGTAAGGAAAAGGACCTTCCTTATCTTACTGGAAACAAAACCATAAATCCATAAAAACAAAAAATAAGCACAAAAGATCCATACATAAATCAATAGAACAGAACCACAAATAAACTCAATATGCCCAAAGGATTTGTTATTTATTTATTGGTTTTTTGAGACAGGGTCTTAGTATGTGATGCAGGCTGGCCTCAGCTCACAGTGATCTTCCTGTCTCAGCTTCGTGAGAGCTGGGATTATAAGCATACACCTCTATGCCCGACGTCAAAGGATTTATTTTACAAAAAGGCAAAGCAATAAAGTGAATAAATGGTGCTGGAGTAGTTAGACAGCCATAAGCAAAATGAACCTCAACCTACAACTCGCACCTTATATAAAAATTAACTCAATGTGGATCATGGGCTTAAATATAAAACGGAACTATAACACTTTCAGAAACAGAAGAAAATCTTCAGGATCAAGTTAGACAGAGTTCTCAGTCTTGACACCAAATCTGTAAAAGGAAGAATTGATGAATTGGACCTCATCAAAATTAAAAACTTCTGTTCCTCTGACAACCGTGTTAAGAAGATGAAATAATAGCCAGGTGCGGTGGCATATGCCTGTAATTCTAGCACTTGGAAGGCTGCAGCAGGAGGATCGCTGGGAGTTCGAGGCCAGCCTGGGCTACATAGTGAACTTGAAGCCAGCCTGAACTACATAGCGAGACCCTGTCTCAAAAAAAAGAGAGGCTGAAACAGGAGGATCTTGAGTTTGAGACCAGCTAAGGTACATAGTAAGGCCTCATCTTTAAAAAAAAAAGAAAAAAACTAAAAATGCACTCCAGCGATTTCACTCACGGGCATTTATCCTGGAGAGATGAAAACCTAATTTCACAATTTCACACAAAAACCTACACACAATTGTTCATAGCTTAACTCAGAATAGCCACAAACTAGAAACAACCCATATGCCTTTCAACAGGTGAATAGTTAAACTGATATATCCATACTCTGAAATACTATTCAGCAATAAAAGGAACAAACAACAGATGCACCTTGAGTGGATCCCAAGGCAATTGAATTTTTAAAGGTTACACACTTTTTGATCCATTCATATAACAATCATTTTCTGTTTTTGTTTTTGTTTTGAAGCAGGGTTTCGCTGTGTAGTTCAGGCTGGATTTGAACTTATTATGTAGTCTAGGCTGGCCTTGAATCTGCAGCAGTCCTCCTGCCTCAGCCTCCTAAGTGCTGGGCTTACAGGCATGGGCCACCACACCTGGCCTCATATGACAATCTTAAAATAACAAAATTAAAAG
Source organism: Hystrix cristata (assembly GCA_004026905.1). Taxonomy (NCBI): domain Eukaryota; kingdom Metazoa; phylum Chordata; class Mammalia; order Rodentia; family Hystricidae; genus Hystrix; species Hystrix cristata. Next base: position 117,453 of record PVJO010000348.1, read on the forward strand.
CCAGCATGATAGTTCATGCTTGTAATCCCTGTACTCTGAGAGGCAGAGGGAGTAAGATCACAAATTTGTGCCCAGCCTGGGCAATTTAGCAACTTATCAAGACTCTGTCTCAAAGTAAAAAGGGCCACAAAGGCCCCAGGTTCAATTCCTAGTAGTGGCGGGGGCAGGGGGACAAAATTAAAGAGAAGGGATAAGCTTTTGCAAGAGTGTTTAGGGTCAGGGAGGGGGCAGAGTGGAAGCCTAATGATGATGGGACTGTACTGTTTTTTGTTTTGTTTTTGTACTGGGGATTGAACTCAGGGCCTTTGCACCTAGCTATATCCTGGTTCATTCATGCATTCATTTATTTGAGACAGGATCTCATTAAGTCACTAAATTGCCCAGGCTGGGTTTAAACTTTTAATCCTCCAGCCTCAGCTTCCCAGAGTGCTGGAATTTCAATCATGGGCCACCATGCCCACCTTGTAGTTTGACTGTGACTATATGATTCTACATAAGTACTAAAATTGCACAGAACTTTTACACAAACACACAAGTGCATGTAAAATTTAGAATCTGGATAAACTGTATCAATTGTATTAATGTCAATTTCCTGGGTATTGTGTTGTAGTTATGGGAAGTGTTATCATTGAGGGAAAGTGGGTGAAAAATACGTGGGACCTCTTTGTACAGTTATGATCTATAATTATTTCAAAATAACTAGTGGAAGCTAATAAAATGAACTTTTAGGGCATCTAGTATACCAGACATTTATCAGAACTATCTAGTATGCTCTTTCCAATAAACAACAGGACATTTTTATTTTTGGACAGATGGTGAGGAGACATATTTGGTTCATTGTCCTATCTAGAGTAAAAATTTTGGCTGGGTATAATGGCAAAGACCGGTAATCCCAGAACTCTAGACGTCTGAGGCAGGAGGACTGCAAGTTTGAGCCAAGCCTGGGTAACTTAGCAAGACCCTGTCTCAAAAAAAAAAAAAAAAAAAGTCTGGGGATATAGTTTGGGGTGCTGGCCCTGGGCTCAGTCCCCAGTACTGAAAAAAAATGAGGAGAATTTTCCATTTTAAATTATAACCATCATGCCATTATGAACTCTTCTTCTTTTTTTTTTTTGAACTCATTATCTTTCCAGCACAGATAAAAATAGTTTGTCTTTTGCAATGGATGCCTGCAAAGCAGCACCACTCCCAGTTCAACCACACCTGCCTGCACACAACTTCCTTAGGTATCACAAACACTACCAAACAAGATTTTCTTCATTAAAATTTTTTTCTGTTAAATTACTTTAGCAATTTCATAACAAAACGAGACATAGCTTTGAAAAATTGTTGCTCTGTAAATGAACTTGATCATTAAGCCCAAAGATCAGATGCCCCTGAGCCTTGGTAATAAACTTCTCGGTCTTCTCAATGTTTGTTTTTAAGGGAATGTTCATTTTCCCTTTCAGACAAAGTACTGACCACAGTGCTCTTTCTTTCCAGCAGCACTTAGGTTTATAAAGACTTGACAGGAGTCTTTCCACATAGCAGCAGTATCAAAAGTGGTTTTTATTCACTTTCCTACCAACAGTGGGACTGGTCATGCCTGACCCTGAAGGGCTTCTACGTTTAGGTTTTGATGTTCACTTTGACTTGCCTTTACCTTTTAAAAATCCTGAGTGGGCACCCAGACTAACAAGATCTAGGCCTGTATCTCTCTATCAGTTGTCCTGGGCTCAGCCCCTCCAAGTGACAGATCCACTCACACATGTCACCTCTGTGTCCGGGTGTTTCAGTTTTTTCACTGCCACCCAGCTCACTCAGACGCCCCTCCACACCTGTGGCCTCTGAAGCAGCAGCAGTACTTAAGTTTCCTTCACTTTCCTAGGGAGGTCCGGGTCCACACGATTCTTCCCTCCTACTCACTTTGAAAGTAAGATTCTCTGGGACTTGCTATCTGTGAAGTATTTATTCTCTGTCTTTTCTAGGATTTAGCTGCCCAACAGAAAGTGTGTTCTCTCTGCTCCAACAAAGTAGCAAGTTTCATTTTAGCCTGAATTTTGCTTCTTTGGCTTTATAAGAGCTACAGGCTCCCAAATTATTAGTTGACACAACTTGCTGTGCACATCCTCAAAGATAGCCTCAACATTAATTTAGCTGTAATTTTGTTCCTCATGATAATGTCTTTCCAGCTAGGTGGGGCCTATATCTTTTGGAGGCCACCTCCGCGCCATGCTTGGACTCTGGGAAGCAGAGTCACGTGGTAAAATTGCCAAGAGGCACTCAGCGCAGAAGGCGCTTATCTGCTTCATGCATTATCTGTGTGTAGTTTGAAGTTTGAAGCAAAGTAGCAGATCTAATAAAAAGCCAATTTTGAGAGTTGCAGCCTTTTGTGTTTTTGTCTTTTAATTTTACAAACACATTCCAAAGCTGTCACAACCAGTCTGTACAAGAACAAAAGTTCATTAGTTTGTCTCAACATTCAGAGAAACATAAATTTCAATAAGCATGGCTAGAGTGTTCAAAATAAGTAGGATCCAGGAAAAACTAAGGGTCTAAAACTGCTTATATAACTTTGGCCAGAAAAACAAAAAACTACTACTGTCTTCAAATTATATTTTGTACAAATCAGATATAATTATATGGTCCAACCATCATTTTGCAAATACAGATTAAGAATATATACTAAACCAAGTGCAGTGGCATCTGCCTGTAATCATATATATATGTATATATACACATACATATACATATATATATGTATATATATTCTGAGCATCTATCATCTACCATCTTATATAGGAAACACTCCCTGTAACCCCAGCCCCCAAATGCCTGTAAGATTGAACACTTCTTTCCTGGCGTCCTGGTGCCCTTATTACCCTACATAACTCCTGTACCAATTTGTTTATATGTCAGTAGTCCTGAGAGAGAGGTGGAGGTTTCCTCTTCGAAAATTATAACTGGTACATGGTTTATATCTGATTTTGGTCCTAGTAGTTTCTTACTTGATATATCCAGTAATGAATAAATGCTTTAAAGAATCTGGATTGTATTTTTTGCATTTCCACTGTAAGAATTTATAGAGATTTGAAATTGATTTTCTACTTTCTTGAATCATGAAATAAATACATGTTCCAAGTGGAAGGGAAAGAGCATCGACAGAAGCCAGGTTTAGTCTCCCCCATTAGCTTTAGTCACTAAACTTCTAGGGGACTCTGCTTTCCCAGTGGTAAGGCTAACATGTTTATAAAAACAAGAGGTTTAAATTAGATGCTTGCTGGAGAATCAGCTTTTTCAGAGATTTGGGGGGTCCTCATTATTTCTTACCACAGAAATGTGTCTTTTTGCTTTAGAAGAATTGGCCCTATTGGCCTAGTCTTTGCTAGTAATGCCAATTGTTATTATAATATGATCTTTTGTCTTTTTTTAAACAAGCCATTGTCCTCGTGCATCAGTAGAGCAGCATTTTGTAAACACCTCTTTTGCAGCACCTGTCACTTTTTACTAAAATTCTCTGTGTCTTTGACGGTTTCTCTTATTAGATAGCTAGACCCTCAAGGATCAGTGCTGGTACTGCCGATTCTCACCTGTCATTGTAGAACTGGCGCTAGTGTGGTGTCTGACACACAGTGGGCCTCTAGAAACATTACCTGAAGAGTGAATTTTTCATGTTCTAGGTGCACAGGGACTCATTTGTGTGTAGTTTTACATATTCCTAAAGGAGCCCTATTTTAAAGTTTAGTAGTTTTCATAGTTATTTAAAACTCCTTTGTATTTCTCTGTGGCCTGTGTCATCACTGTTATTTAAATTTTCTTATTTCATTTCTGATATGTAGAAGGGTATATTAACAGGGAACTGACTCACATATCAGGTGGGTAGAGCACTGAATTTAATTCTCTATAAACTTTGTCAGAGGTATTGTGAACTTTAACTCCTGAAGGCTTTTACTGTGCTGAGATGAAAGACATTTAAAAGTAATGAGTCATTATCAACAGTGCGCTGCACTCCGAAGTACAAATTTTAAAATATGTCTAAAATGCCATTTCGAATTTTGTAAGAAGACACGGCAACATGTCAGAACTTAGCTAACACCAAAATTAGCAATAAGCTAGATTTTTACTAATGCTTTCTATAGTTTATTATTCCTAGCTAAAATATAACATATTTGTTAATAGAACCTAACAGGATCAATAGGTTTGTTGTTCTGTCTTAATGTTGTGGTTATAAAGCTCTCAAATTATTCTATCTCTAAACCATACTAAAACCACATTTTCCCTTAGCTCACATTATTCAATCCATATGAAGGTTTTTTTCCTTTTAACTATCTCTCAAATGAATTTCATTTTTCTACTCATCACTGTCACCATTCCAAACCCAGCTCACCACCCCTCACCTGCAATAACATCTCTGTCCTTCTAGTTGCTCGCCCTCCTCTCCAGCAGCCCTCCACACCTCAGACTGCTGTTTTAAAAAAGAAGATCTAACCATGTGACAATGATTTTTGGTTCTGTTTGTTTTCAGTTGCTGGGAATCAAACCCAGGGCCTTGCACATGCTAGGCAAGCTACCACTGAGCTATTTCTCTGCTTCCACATTACATAGAATTAAAATCCTCAATGTCTTCACACACACCCCCCACCACTCAAGTACAGGGGATTAAACCCAGAGCCTTCACACTGAGCTATATCCCCATTTTTTATTTGGAGTCAGAGTCTTGTTAAATCGCTAAATTGCCTAGGCAGAGCTTGAACTGGTTATCCTCCTGCCTCAGCCTCCCAGGGTGCTGGGATTATAAGCATGTACCACCAGCCTGGCTACCTCACGTTATTGTTAAGGCCCAAACTCCTTAGCACAACCTTCAAAATCCTAGCCATGCTCGTCCTTCATCTACTAATTTTATTGATTTGTGTATTTATTTATTTATTTGCAGTGCCGGGGATCAAACCCAGGCCCTTGTGTGTGCTAGCCAAGCACTCTGCCACTGCAGTACAGCCCAGCCCACTCATCTGTTTGAGCTTCCCGTATTCATGCACTCACCTTTCTTCTCTGGCCGCACTTACTGTGGCTCAATACTGCATGATACCGTGATCTCTGCGAGTGCCATTTTCTCTGCTAGGAATATTCTTCCTGCTGTCTTTGGCTGCTCACACCTGTCGTATTCATCTGTCTCTTCCTCATGGGAACCTAGACTGATGTCCCTATTTTTGCATTGATTCATGACACCATGCATTTTTCTTTCATAGCACTTACCACAGATAGGGTTTTATGTTTATTTGTATAATTATTTGATTACCCTGTATATTCCACCAGACTGGATGGTCTTTGAGGACAGGAACTGTTTTCCTCACCGTTACATCTTCTGCTTCTAGGACAGCACCTGACATGTAGTATATGCTCAATAAACTGTAGCTCAACAGATATGTGTTAGCTCTCTAGTATATTAATACATCATCCAAATTAACCACAGGCATATAAAGATTCACAAGAAGGAATTAAGAAGCAGGATCATAGCTGGCCACACCTGTAATCCCAGGGCAATATAACAATTTAGACCGCATCTCAAAATATAAATAAATATACAGCTGGCCATGGTGGTGCATACCTGTAATCCCATCACTTTGGAGGCTGGGGCAAGAGGATTGAAGTAAGTTCAAAGCCAGCCTGAACTACATAGCAAGACCCTGTCTCAAAAAACAAAAAATAAATAAACAAACAAAAGCTGGGAATGTAGTTCCATGAAGGCCTTGGGTTCAATCCCTACTACTAAAAAAAAGGCAGAATCGTAAAACATTAAACCATTTCCAGAAATACTTTTAATAGCTAAATTATTAAATCTGACAATAATTACATGAGATCAAAAGATTTATGCCACAAAAATTTTCACTAATAACGTTTTTTACCAATGTATATCAATGTCACTTTCTCCTTTGAATTGCTACAATGAAACAATAACAAGAATACCAGATAAAGCAGGTGTGGTGGCTCATGTTTGTAATTCCAGCACTCTGGGAGGCTGAAGCAGGAGGATCAAAAGTTGAAGCCCAGCCTGGGAAATTTAGGGATTCAGTGAGACCCTGTCTCAAAATAAAGAGGATGAGGATGTGGCTCAGTGCTGTGGGTTCACTCCCTGCTACAAAAAAGAAAAAAAAATCCAGATGACGTTTATTAAATGTTACTTTGTGCTAAGTACTGTGTTAAGTGCTTATACATGCATTACCTGATTTAATCCTCTCAGTTCTCCCAGAGGTGCATTATTAAACACATTTCACTGGAGAGAAGGCTCGGGGTGTTAAACTGACTTCACCAAAGTCTCAAAACCACTAAGTTACAGTCCATAGTCAACCCAAACCTACCTGACTCCTGACACCCCTTCCCATCACGCCTGCCTCTTAGTATCGTTTTATGCGATGTCTTTATTTGTTTAAGTAACTCACACATTTGGCTATATTGTGTTTTAGGTTTTCAAGAATAGTCCTGATTTCTACAATTCAGAAACACTGTCACCAGTGTTTGTTAGCAGATATGTCTGTCAGAGGATGTCTTACTTTTTTGGTTTAGAAAATAAGATTATCATACCCCACTATCACTTAGTCAAGTGGTAAGCCTAGAAAAGATACCTTGTCAATCCATGTTAAATAACTGAAGGATGATCACATAGCATATACAAATGTATGAAGAATTCACGAGTCAACAGAAAAATCTACTTAAATGAATCAGAAAGAATAAAACATGCAGCAGGCATGATGGCACATTCCTATAATTCTAGCACTCTGAGAGGCTGAGGCAGGATATTCACAAGTTCAAGCCCAGACTGGGCAATTTAAATACTTAGCAAAACCCTGTCTTTTAAAAAAAGGCGGGGGGGATGTAGCTTAGTGCAAAGGTCCTGAGTTCAATCCCCAGTACTTAAATAAATAAATTAATAAATAGCTTATCAAATTACTTCTGAGTTTTATCTCTGCTTTGTTAAATTTTGAAAGTGTAAGTTCAATTTAATTTTTTTTTAAGTGTTGAAGATTGAACTCAGGGCCTTGTGCTTGCAAGGCAAGCACTCTACTACTTAAGCTAAATCCTCAACCCCTAGATGCTATCTTTTTTTTTTCTTTTCTTTTTATTTTAGTGGTACATTATAGATATACATAACATTTATCATAAGGAATTTGTGCCTGTACATGATATAGTACAAATATAGTACATGTACAGGTACAAATTCCCTTCTACTTTTTTTTCCACTTCCTCCCCTCCCTTCAACCCCTCTTCTCCTTTTTATTCACATTTGTTTTCATTTTTTCTGCTTCTATTCTTTTTTTGTCTCTTCCTTCCTTTCCCCCTCCCCCCTTGTTCATCTTCCCACTTGAACAATTTCTTCAGTTTCCCCAATATATATTACACATTTTAGTCCTTATTTACACTTTCAGTTTCTCACATCAGAGAAACAATGCAGTATTTAAATGTATGTCTGATTTATTTAACATAAGAGAAGGGTCTCAAGGTGTATCCAGCTAGAAATGTTTTAAGCTTATCCTTCTTTATGGCAGAGTAGTACTCCATTATATTTCAAAAAACCCACATCTTCTTTATCCATTCAGCAGTTGATGGGCATTTGGGCTGTTCCAAGATTTAGCTATTACAAACTGTGCTGCTATAAACGTAGGTGTGCATATATTGCCGTGATATGATGCTTATAATTCTTTCAGGAAGATATCAAGAAGGGGAATTGCTGGGTCATATGAAACCTCTCTACTTTTAGTTTTTTGAGATATCTTCACACTGATTTCCATAGCGGTTGCACCACTCTACACTCCCACCAACAATGGAGAAGGGTTCCTTTTTCTCCACAGCCCCTCCAGCATTTGTTACTGGCTAATTTATTGATAACAGTCATTCTTTCTGGGCTGAGAAGGAATCTCAGCATTGTTTTCATTTGTATCTCTCGAATGACAAGTGATTCAACTCTAGATTTTAAAAGCTTTTTTTTTTCCCCACACGAGAGACACAATTAAATCTAAACAATAGCTCCCTTACTAAAGAACTATTTTATACTTAAACAGTATATTCTTTCCCAGTGTAAAGTATTTGTCAATTAATTTGACCAAAAACACTCTTGGAGATTAATTAAGCTATTGCCCAGGTGGGATGTGAAAGCCACAGGGAAAGGCCTTCCCCAAACCTCTTCCATGAATTCCCTAGGCAGCGTTGGTTATTAATGTGTTAGTTTGAATTAGTTGATCAGTTACTGACTTGTACGAGACTTTTAAGAAACAGGATGTTGGAGCTCACGGGGAGAGGGAAAGAAAGGGCAACTGGCAGGCGAGGAAGGCTGCAGCTTGCAGCAACAGGCAGTGTGGGGAGCAGCAAAAACACTGCTGAAGAATGGAGCAAGCAGAAAGCTGTCTCAGGGAGCGAGAGAAATGAGTCAGGGAGACAAATTGCTTCACGATTTCCCAAATAATCTGGAGTGTTTACACGGTCGATCTGATCCTAAGTAGTATTCCAATGTGATAGAGTTTAAATTCTAAATGCAATCAGAGATCACAAAAGCTCTGGACAGCTGAGAACTACTTAAGTAATTATCTTTCTCTTTTGGTGAGGGAAAATTGTAGGCTGAATTTCATATTGTTGTGAATGTGTTCTGTTTACTGGGTTTTTTTCCTTCCAGCAGTTAAAAACCAGTAACCTACAGAAAAACAGTAGTACAATCTCAACATTCCATTAAGTTTGATCATATAGTAGTAACTGAACCAACATCGATGTGGTAAGGTCATTTATTGTAATTTGTAGTGAAGTAGAGATGTGTGTTTTTAATCTCTTTTGTTAGAAAAGAGATTCATAAATGTTTAAATTATTAGAAAAAATACACTTTTTTATTATTTTTATATGCAATTCTGATAAGTAGGTAACAGTCAGGTATTGAATTCAAAATCTGCAAATGTAATATAAAATTGAGTACTTGGGGAATGATACATGTCCATATTGCTTTTATTTTCTTTCTTTCCTTTTTTTCTTTTTTGTACTGAAGAATGAACCCAGGCCTTTACACTGAGCTACACATCTCCAGTCCTTTTAATTTTGAGACAGGATCGCACTAAGTCACTAAGTTGCCCAGGCTGGACTCAAAATTATGATCTTCCTGCCTCAGCCTCCCAAGCGCTGGGATTACAGGAATGCACCACTGTGCCTGGCTATTTTTGTTTCTATAAATCACTGAAGAAAGCAGGGTTTTTGTTTTTGTTTTAGAAAAACTATCATGAGAGACTTATAGGGATGAAATTGCTTAATTAGTGGCTTCTAAATGCCATGTCAAGCCTGAATCTAACAATTTGAAGGCTCGAGGTGAGCTTTGCTTGATATAGTGCAGTAGTGGGGAACCACAGAAAATAAAGAGCAGTTTGTGGTGTGGTTACTTGCTTATTCCCTGGAGTCAGGTAGATTTAAATTTGCATCCTACCTTTGGCACTTAGCAGCTACAACTAAACAATGTGTGTAATAACTTACATTAGTTAATGTCTCTTTGCCTACCTCCTGACCTGTAAATGGAGTTAATAATTGTGTCTGGCATGAAGTAAATTTTAACTCTATAGTCATAATTGTTAACTGTCTTCCCTCCTGCTTTTGTGAGGCTGGAAAAGGCAGACTTTGAGGCAGATCATAAAATACCTTATGAGTGACTTGTTGACAAATGTGTGTTGAATCAAATCTGCTCTTAACACTTTCTGTGTCGGAAAACTGAAATTAACATTATAATACAAAAATTTAAAATCTCTATCTTGATATAAGACATTTCTAATTTCATATAAATCATCTTTATCTTCTACCATGAAGACTCTTTTGGGGAGTTTGTGGGAAGAAATACCAAGAAGAAGAAGCAAAAGAAAAAAAAGAGGAAGTGGGAAAAGGAATATGGGGGGGACAAGTAAAAAGAAATAGAGCTACTGCTAGAAATATCTATGGTATGATTTTAGCAGCTGGAAAAAAAAATAACTGGGCTACTTAATTACTGTTTGCTTCCATCTTCTAAGCAACAGGAAATATCTTCTCTCTCTTTTCTCTCTCGTTTGGCACTGGGGATTGAATCCAGGGCCTTTGCACTGAGCTATATCCCCAGCTTTTTTCATATTTTTTATTTCGAGACAGGGTTTCACTAAATTGCTCAGGCGGGTCTTGAACTTGCCATCTTTCAGCCATGTACCACCATGCCCAGCTGATATTGTCAAGTTGGGAAAAAAAAAAAAAAACCAAAAACCTGCTTATTGGAGCTGGGATGAGCAGGCCCGTCAGGAACCTTGAGGTTGACTCTGCGTTAGTGCTGGTCTCCAGCGCCCCTCAGTGCTAACAGCTCTGTTTATTCACTCTGTCCGTGCTACTCAAGACTCTTGGAGTCCACACTACTCAGGAAATAGATCCTAAGCAGGTTCACAAGAACACCAAAGCAAGTCTTTATTTTAAGAGGGCCTACAGGACAGCAGGCGGGGGTGCTGGGGCATCCTACCCTGAAAGCCAAGGAGGGACTGGACAGTGCTACTTGTGCAGCAACTTGCAGGCCTGTTTCAATGAGGGTGAAGGCTGAAACCAGGGGATCTTTCTAAGGCTCTCTGTGAATATTGGGTATGAAAATAAGGCACCCAGATCCCTCCCTTCCTGATCTCACCAGCTCCAGGGTGCCCTCTGTGTTCTCACAAGTGCAGTGGAATCGGCTCAAGTGGCCAGAGTGAGGAAGTGGCCCCACACAGCATGACTGCACTCATGGTGGGGTGGAGAAGGGCAGGCAGTTTGATAGCCAGGGAGGAGACTGAAGCAAAGTGTCCCAGCCCACTGAGGTGCAGGAGTAGCAAGAGGAGGGGCAGTCACACTCTACCAAGTCACACTTCCCCATAGCCACAGCAGGGACAGATGAGTGAGCCAGACGCTTCTCTGTCTCAAGAGTTGGAAGATAAAAAAAAGAGGTGGCGAAGTTACCTAGAAGCACGAGTTGTTTATGAAGGAAAGCAAAGAAATGCCGAAGGAAAAACCCAAGCCAGGCAGGTAGGTGAAACAGGTGAAGGGTTCTGGGGGTGCGAGTTTCATGGATAAGGGTCTCAGCTCATTGTTGTTTTCTAATGACATCCTGTCAGATGGCAAGGCCCCTTCTTCCCTGGCTTTTAAGCAGCTAGAACCCTAACGATCTCAAAGTGAAACTCTAGAGCACTGTTTCTCAACCCTGGCTACAATTAGGGGTTTTTAAAAGTACCAATGCCAAGGGTTCCAACCCCAGGCCAATTAAATCACTCTCTTGGGGTGCGGCCTAGTCCTCAGTGTTCTTTAAAAGCTTCCAGGGGTGAATTTAACGTGCAGTGAAAGGTGTGACTTACTACCCCAGAGGGGAGTATCTACTGTACACTGCACTCAAACTTCAATACCCAGAGGAATCACTTGGGGGAGCTTATTAAAATGCAGATCTTCCTTCCTTCCTTTCTTCTTTTTTTTTTTTTTTTTTTTTTTTTGGTGGTACTGGGGATTGAACCCAGTGCCTTCTCATTGAGTTACTTTCCCAGCCCTTTTTCTTTTATTACTTTGAGACAAGGTTTCGATAAGTTGCCCAGGCTAGGCTTCAACTTTTGATCCTCCTTCCTCAGCCTCCTGAGTAGCTGAGGTTACAGGCGTATGCCACCATGTCTGGCAAAAAAGTAGTTTTTGAATTAGTGAATCTCGGTTGGGGCCTAAGATTCAGAATCAGTTTATTATACTGATTCAGATTCAGAATAATAAACTCCCAGGTAACATTGGTAAGGTTGAGCCACAGACCACCTTTAGAATAACAAGGCTCTAGGAGAATGCTATGGCACTCTATTTCTAGCCCTTTTTTGTTCAAAATTTTATATTTGATTAAGATCTATAGATATGGCTATTAAATATGATTATACAGAAAAAGAAACATCAAACAAAATCAAAAGAATCAAAAATGTTTTCACAGTTTGAAATAAATAATATGAAATTTATTCCTTAGAAGGGACAATTTAAAGTCTTTCATATATGCTAAAATGATTCTGAAAAAAGAAAGAAGATACTAAAATACATTACAAAGCAATAATAATTTCAAAGTTGGTAATGGCTTATGAATATACAGATTAATTAAACTAAAGAGTAGAGAAGTACATTTGAAAACTAGGGAATTTGAAATATGATCAAAGTGGCTATTTAAATGGAGTGATATTATTCAACTAATCAAATCCAACAAAAGAAAAAATAGTCAATCTGAGAAAAGAGAAAGTAAATCCGTATGTCATACCTTACCCTAGGATAAATTCCACATGGTGGTTTTTTTTTTTAACTGAACTGAGGGCCTTGCACTTGCTAGGCAAGTGCTTTACCACTGAACTAAATCCCCACCCCTCCATATGGATCAAAGATTTAAATATAAAAACACAAAACCATGAAATTATTAGACAAAACTATAAAAGGTTTATTTTTATTCTGATAATACCTGATAGGGAAACCCTTTCTAAGCGTGATAAAAAGCCAAAAAGCCATGTAAGACTAAAAAATTAACCAGAAAAAAGCTGCAAGGTAAAACTTTTCATGTACAGAGTCAAAAGATGAAGAACTGGGTAAAAACACATTCATTGCATAGACAGGTAATTAATTGTTCTAATATTAAAGAAGTCTACGAAAAATATTTTTTTGTGTGTGTGTGCCAGGGATTGAACTCAGGGCCTTGCGCTTGGTAGGCAAGCACTCTACCTACTGAGCTAAATCTCCAGCCCGCCAAAATAATTTTTAACAGACCCACAATATCTCCTCCTCAAAAAAAAGTATATGATCAACTTGCTCTCAGAAAATGACATGTGAACACTTCTCATAGCTTTTATGTCAGGGTTTACTCTACTCAGGCATAGTGATACCAACTGCTTATCTATGGATATGCTTTGTATTATCTCCAAAGCAAGCGAATTCCTATGATGGCACATTATTGGGCAGAGTCACAGGAACTGATTATTTAAAGGGAGACTGTGATGAGATTCAGATGCTAATGAGAGGTCAGGTGGGTATGGAAAGTGCCCATTGGACCCACACATTGATTGCTGATAGTGGTGCCAAGGTAATTTAGTGAGGGGGAGAATAGTCTTTTCAACAAATTTTGCTGGAACAACTGAATATCCACATGCAAAATAATGAATTCAGACCTCTACTCACATCATATATAAAAATTTATTCAAAATGGATCAAAGACCTAAATGTAAGAGCTAAAATTACAAGAGTCTTAGGATGAAAAATAGGTGTCAATCTTCGTGACCTTGTATTAAATAGTGGTTTCTTAGATTTGATATCTGAAGCATAAGCAACTATAGAAACAATAAATTGGACTTTATAAAAATTACAAGTATTTGTGTATCAAAGACACTATAAAGAAAGTAAAGAATAACCCGCAATATGAGATAAAATATTTGTAAGTTATATACCGAGTAGGGTGAAGAATACATAATGTAGCAGTTAATCTTGATTGTTAACTTGACTGGATTGTGAGACAACTAGAATAGTGAAGCCCACTTCTGGGTATGTCTTAAAGACACAGGACCTTGGGTACTCTATCTGGTCCTTGGTTCCTTCTTGTCCAGTTTTTTCCCTGAGCTGTGCTTCTCAGAAGCACAGCTAAGCAGCTTTCCTGTTATGTTGTTCTGCCATGCTGATTCTGACATGGAGCCAGCTGGCCACAATCTGAAATATCTGAAACTCTGAGTTAAAATAAACCCTTTCTCCTCTAAGTTGACTTTCTCACATATTTGATCACATTAATGAAAATCTAACTGATACAGAAAATTGGTAGCAGAGAAATGTTGTTATGACTATACCTGATCAGGTGAATCAAAAGTCTTGGGATCTTGTTTGCAGGAGGAGTTTGGAAAGGTTTGGAGGTGTAGGCCAGAGAAGCCCTGACTGCTGAAAGCAGAGATTGATGGGCAGTTCAGGTGAGAGCTCAGACCAGAATGCTGATAAAAATACAGACAGTAAAGACTGTGTTCATGAGGTTTCAAATGGGAATGAGGCTGTATTAAGAACTGGACTAGACACTATGCATTTGCATTCTTGTAAAGAATTTGTCTACATGTTGTTTGTGCCCTAAAACTGTGTGAAGCTTAGTTTAAAAGCAATGTGCTAATTGATCTACTGAAGAAAATTTCAAGGCAGCCCAATATTCAGGCCATGGCATGAGTACTACTAGCTGCTTTTAGCCAGATTTCCAGTGAGAATCAGGAGCAAAAAACAGAGTAGAAAGATTTAAAGAACTTTCAGTTTGACTAGAAAAGAAACACATGTAAAGTTGGGGTCGAAGGAGGTGTGGTTGCTAAAGAAATTAGTGCCATTAAAAAGAAACCAAATACTTTGAGCTGGGACAAGAAGAAAGCAGTCAGAGTTGGAAAACAGGAGGGAAAAAAAATAAGAAAAGTAGAGGACATCCAGAAAACTCAATATCTGAACAGTAGATCAGAAGGGCACAGGGGAAGAATCACCCACAAAGTGATTCTTCCAAATGCTCCCAAATTTTCCTAGCTCTGAAGACCAAGTCCAGAGAGAAAGACCTGAAAGACTGAGTACAAAAGCAGGTGATGAAGGAAGAAAACAGATTCACCCACAAAGAAGTCTTGCTGGGAGGCCTCAGAACATTGGAGGAAACTACAGACTTCCAAGAAGACAAACATCTTGGACAAAGGGCCAGAGACCAGAATAGCTTCACCCTTTTCAAAGGTAAGATGTCAAAAGAGTAACGCCTTCACATTTCTAAAGGAAAATAACTTCCATTTATAATTCAATACAGCCAAGTATCAATCACATGGCCCTCAGATTTGCAACCTGATCATATAGACATGCAGCACATTTTTCCTCCTATAAATCTTTCTTAGGAAGCCAATTTTTTTTTTTTTTTTTTGGTGCTGGGGATCGAAGTCAGGACCTTGTACTCATGAGTCAAGTACTCTAACCACTGAGCTAAATCCCCAGCCCTGATGCTGGTTTTGTAGGCATGTAAAAGACAGAGCTGTGGGGTCATGGAGGCTTTCACCCAGATTTCAAAAGAAGGCCCAAAAGGCCACACAATATGTCGAAGGGCTAGAGTCCCTGTCCGGACCCCCTGAGAGTTCAATATATGAAGCTATGGAGTGAATCCAAAGCTGCAGTGGAGACCCCAGGAAGCTGGGGATGTCAGGAATGTGAAACAGCTGCCAAGGAAAGACTCGGCCCAAGAAAAGGTCATAGGGGCCACAGCTGGCAAGGCCATAGGAACATGGCTGCGTAAGCCCTTTGGAATTCACATCATCCTACCATGTGTCCTAAATGCAGGGCATGGAGTTACCAGAATTTAATATTTGTCCTGCTGGGATTCGGTTTTGCTTTGGTCTGGTTCCTTTGTTTTCCCCTATTCCTCCCTTTTAGAATGGGAATGTTTACCCTATGCCACTGTATCTCGACATTATTTAACTTGGGCTCACAGTTAAGAGCTGCCTTGAAACTCAGCAGAGACTTTGGACTTGAACTTTTAAGTAATGCTGCGATTGCTGAGACTATGAGGAAGGAATTAGTACATTTTTGTTGTATGCAGGATAATGACAACATGTTAGGCAGAATTATGGCCTTGATATTGTCTCTAGTTGGAGATAAAGTATGATTTAAGGAGATTGTTTGGGTGTCAAATTGACAAAGGGAGAATTTTGATGATTAATCTCGATTGTCGATTTGACTGGATTTAGAGATGCCTAGGAGATTAATAAAGCACACTTCTAGGTGTGTCCGGGTGGGTCATAGGGTCATGACCCTGGAGACAATACCTTGTCTTTGGACCCTTCCACTCTGGTTCTTTCCCTATCCTCTGCTTCCCAGGTCCCATGAGCAGCTTTTCTCCAGCATGCCCTTTTGCCATGATGTTTCTGCCTTGGAAACAGCTGAACATGGACTGAAACCTCTGAAGCCATGAGCCAAAGTACACTTTCTCTTCTAAATTTATTTGCTCAGGTATTTAGTTGCAGCAATAAAAATCTGACTAGTAACAAGAAAAAAATAATAATAAAATACATATACATATATATTTCTAACACATCAAAAAGACAACTCTATTTAAATAGGCAAAAGATTTAAATAGATATTTCTCTCAAGAAGATATGTAAGTGAGCAATAAACACATAAAAAGATATTCAACTTCAGTAGTCATTAAGAAAATGCAGCTCAAGTGGTAGAGTGCTTGCCTAGCAAGCACAAGGCACTGAGTTCAATCCCCAGCACTCCAAAAAAAGAAGAAAATGGAAACCAAAACTTTAATAACTTTTTACTAAAGTTATTAATAACTTTAAAACTTCACACCCACTAGGTTGACTAGAATCAAAATTCAGATAATAACAAGTGGTGGTGAAACTGGAACCCTCATATATTATGGTTCCAGGAATGGTTCAGTTGCTTTGGAAAACAGTTTGGCAATTCCTCAAAAAGTTAAAGAAAGTTATCATACAACTCAGTAATTCCACTGACAAATATATACTAAGATCATTGAAAACATAGATTCACACCAAAACTTCTACATAAATGTTCACAGCAGCACTGTTCATGATAAAAGTGTAAACAACCCAGATTTCCATCATTTGGTGAATGGCTAAAAAAATGGTATACCCATTCTGTGGCATATTCATACATAGAATATTATTCAGCAATAAAAAGGAATTAAATACTAATGCTACATGCTACAATGTGGATTAACCTTGAAAACATTATCCTACATGAAAGAAGCCAGTCACAAAAGGTCACATTCATATTAAATATCCACAACAGGAAACTCCATAGAGATGGAAAATAGACTGGTGATCTCAAGTGGGTATAAGGAAGGGGAATTGGGAACAACTATTAATAAGTATAGCGGTGATGAGAATGTTCTGTAATTAGATAGATAGGGGTATGTTGTGGTTTGTGTCTAGATGTCCCCACCAAGCCTCATGAGGTCATAGGTGGGGTTTTTTTCAGAGATGGCTGAATTTAGAGTGCGCGATGCTAGGATTAAGGGTATGTGGTTACTAAATCAGTCCACTGATTGGCTTGTCACTGCCCTAATCCTGGCAATCTAAATAAAGTATAAAAGGAGCATAAGAAAGCTGCTAAGATCCCTCGCTTTTCTGCATTGCGGCTTTTTGTGAACTGTTTCCCCTCTGCAATGCCTGTCTGCCATGCTACCCTGCCTTGGATCCAGCTGATTATGGACTGAAACCTCTACAAACTGTGAGTTAAATAAACCTTTCCCCTTTTAACTTTGGGTGTCCGGTATTTTGTCCTAGCAATGAGAAAAGTAACTAAGACATGGTGATATTTGCATAAGTTAATAAATATACTAAAGTACACCGAATCGTACACATTAAAAGTTAAATTTTATGGTATATGATTTTTTTCCCCTGCGGCACTAAGGATCGAACTCAGGGCTTTTGCAATGAGCTATATACTCAGCTCTTTCTTCTTTTTTTAGTTTTGAGATGGGGTCTTGCTAAGTTGTTAAATTGCCTACACTGGACTCAAACTTGCAATCCTGCTGTTTTACCCTCCAAGAGTGCTGGAATTACAAGTGTGCACCAGCCATGCCTGGCCATGGTATGTGAATTTTATCTCATTTTCAAAACAGTGTTTGACAGAAAGAACATCATTAGTGACCTTGACAACAGTAGTTTTAGAGGAGTGTTGATGGCCACATGGTTTGCAGGGGGGCAAAGAATGAGTGGGAAGTGAAGAAGTATAGATAGTGAATACATACAATTCTCTTAGGGCTGGAAGTGTAGCTTAATGGTACAGTGTGTGCTTTGGGTGCATGAGGCCCTGGGTTCAAACACACACACACACACACACACACACACACACACACACACACACACATACACAGAGTATAACTCTTTCAAGAAGATTAGATGAGAGGAAGAACAGGACAGTGGCTAAGAGAGATAAAAGGCCAAAAATATTTGAATATTTTTAGTTTTTGTTTTTTGATTTAGGATAAAATGGTAATATAGCTAGTTGAGAAGTAGTTGACTACATTGGTAGAGGATGATGAAAGAATCATCAAGGGAACAAAGAGGGGGTAAAATGGATTCTAGGACATAAATAACCATTAAATGGAAAGATAGTGCTTGGGCGGGTCAAGAGGAGTGAAACTATGTCCAGATGCTCCTTGATTTACAATGGGGTTACATCCTGATAAACCCATCATAAGTTGGAATACTGTATCAAAATACATTCAATACACTTAACCTAGCCTCGTCTCCTAGTGTACATTTGTACTCTGAACACTTACATTAACCTATAATTGGGCAAAATCATCTAACACAAAGCCTATTTCATAATAAAATGTTGAATTTCTCATTTAATTTATTGAATACCTGTATCCAAAAATTCTGGCCACACAGTGCAGCATGGGGTCTTCATCGTTTCCCCTTGTCATCGTGTGGCTGGGATCTGCAGATGGTTACACTGCCCACCATCTCAAGGGGTTAGAGACTGTGGATGACCAGCCCAGGGAGAGATCAAAATTCTAACTATGGTTTCTACTGAATAGCATTGCTTTCACACTCTAATAAAGTTGAAAAATCTTTAGTTGAACCATCAGAAGTCTCAGATGGCCTGTATAGGGAAGTAGTTGAATTTGAGGAAGTAGAAAATGTCTGATGTGGCTACTGTGAAAATATTGTAAGAGATTAGAAATAGAGAAATAGAAGTAAAACTGGCAGGCAACGCTGAGCACCCTGATCTGAAGATTGGTGAGCAAGACTTACTGTGGAATAAATTTCCACGGTTATGGCTTTTTCTCCAATACCACTTAGCAGCCCATGTGCAGGGTCAGAGAAGGAAATAGATGGAGTCAAGTAGAGGGGAGACTTTTTTTCTAGACAAGAGCAGGAAGAACAGTAGAGTTAAGAAGGTGGGCATGTTCTCAAAACAGAGGGGAAGGGAGATGATCAGACATGTGGGGGACTACTGGACACTGGTTCTGAACTAATACTGATTCTAAGGGATCCAAAACATCATTGTGGCCCTCCAATAAGAGTAGGGGCTGGGGTTTGGGTTTGAATTTCCCTAATGACTAGTGATTGTGAGCATCTTGTCATGTGCTTATTAGCCATTTGTATATTTTATTTGGAGAAATGCCTATTCAAACACTTTGCTTACTAAAAAAAAAACCAAAAACACCACTTTGCTTACTTTAGAACTTGGTTGTTTGGGTGGTGTTGTTATTGTTGTGGACTTTTTAATATGTTTTGGATACTAATCCCTTATCAGCTGTATGATTTGCAAATATTTTCTTCCATTCTGTGGACCATACTTTCACTCTCTTGATAGTATCCTTTGATGCTCAAAAAAAAAAAAAGAATTTTATTCATTTTTATTTTTTGTGGTGCTGGGGATCAAACCTATGGCCATGTGCATGCTAGGCAAGGACTCATGTACACTCCCAAACCAAAATTTTTTTTTTTTTTTTTGTGCCAGGTAGGGGCCTTGTGCTTGGTAGGGAAGCACTTTAACCACTGAGCTACATTCCCAGCCCCGAACCTGAAGTTTTAATTTTATTTTAGACAAGGTTACTGTGTTACCCAGGTTGGTCTGGAACTCTTGGGTGTAAATGATCCTCCTACCTCAGCCTCCCCGAGTGCTGGGATTACAGGTGTTCGTCACCACACCCGACCATTATATTCTTTTTTTGGAGGGGTGCTGGGACTCAAACTCAGGGCCTTGCACTTTCTAGGCAAGCACTCCACCACTAAATCCCCAACCCCCGGCCATTATATTCTTAAGAAGATGATTACACTGTGGCAATAAAAAAAGGTAGCTTTTAATTCCAAGAGACTTTTTGTTGTTGTTGTTGTTGACTCTATTGCATAGGCTGAGTATATAGTACACAAAGGTGCCCTAGGTGTATGGAAAAGAGAACCAGGTCAGAGTCAAACAAAACAAAAAACCCAAACCAAACCAAAACAAAAAGGTTGTTAGGAAAGCATCCAGCTCTAAAGATGAGTGTCCCGTGCATCAGTAATGGGTGGGGTCAAGACCCACGCCCTGGGTTATACCATTACGGATTTTATAATTAGAAACGGAATCTAAACGTGCCTACTAATACTTCTGCGGCCTAAAGACATTTCTTGGCAGTTGACAGCAGGCCGCGGCAGTTTTCTGCGCACGTCACCCCAGACCCCTAGCCACGCCCCCAGGCCCGAGCCACGCCCCCAGACAGGGCGCCCCTCCCCCACACCCACCCCCGGAGCGCGCCCCCGCCCGCGCACGCGCGTCCCCGCTGCAGCCTAGTGCTGCCCCAGCACGGGGTCCGGTCCCTGACCCCCAGGGTGGCGGCCGGCCCAGGAGAACTGGCCTTCTCCTCAGATTACCGCGGGTGTTTCTGCAGAAACACTTTGGGTGGCTGTCTCCGACCAGAAAAACCAAACAACAAACCCTGCGGGGAAGACGGAAGCCTGGGCCTACCCTTCCCTCCACACACCCGCGAAGGGACGGCGGAAAGGCGGCGAGCTGCTCTGGGGAAGCAGGAGGAGCCCGAAAACGGTTACAAACCCAGCCTCTCCTCAGGTTGGGAATCGCGGCCTGGGCAGACGGAAGACCGAGTGGGACAATTCCCAACACGGTCGCGTCGCTTACGCAACGCTGACTTCTGATGAGGCCACCTGAGTCAGTGTGCGCTGGTTGTATAGCCAGTTGTGTACTTCCTGAGAAGTCGACCGTAATTGAAATCGAAAACGCAGAGAAGAACCTCAAAAGATTATTGTCCTTAACCAGACTGGCTAAAATTATATAAGACGTACTCCTCTTGAAGAGTGATAAGGATGGATAGACAGACAGACAGACAGATAGATAGATAGTGGAGATTTAACTCAGTGGTTAGAGTGTTTGCCTAGCAAGCACAAGGCCCTGAGTTCGATCCCCGGCGCCATAGATAGATAGATAGATAGATAGATAGATAAAATAAAAAATTGATAAGGATGTATTCCACAGGCCTATCTAGGTAGTCAAGTTCTACACACTTAAATGTTGTCCGGGGAATAATCCTGAGCGAGGACGCGTGATATAATGGAAAAAGTCCGGGACTTGGAATCAGAGCAAGTGTTAACAGCGCCCTAATTCTGCCTCTTTCTTTTTTTTTTTTTTTTTTTTTTTGGTGGTGCCGGGGATCGAACTCAGGCCCTTGTGCTTACAAGGCAAGCACTCTAATCACTGAGCTACATCCCCAGCCCCTCTGCTTCTTTTTAAATGTGCTAACCTGGAGTGAAAAGTATATTGTTTAAGTACCATATACCTGTAAATGTTACTTTTTCAACAAATTTATGTTTTATATACAACTTGTACCAAAGGGCATCCTTTCTGTGTCATTCCTGTAACCATTTCTATCTTTCTAAACAAAATGGCCTTTTACCTTATTGTATTGCTTACTGATTGCCACTTCAAAATGGCTGTGTGTAGTCCTGTTACAGTTTTTATTTTGGCAAGGCCAACTTTATGAAAATTCATTATTTTCTGTGAGCCACTGTACTTACAAAGTGAGGTGCAGGCCACCAGATGGGTGACAGTGCCTGGTTTATGGGTGGGTAGGCTTAATGTTCTCTGATTTGGGTAGGAAGATACAGATTTGTCAATAACCTAACCAAGTTTTCTATCGTATCTATTTATTAAAAAGAATAAGTCCTAAATATATGACCTATCTAATTGGTAATGGAATATAACAGGCACCATATTTAATAAGACTTAGGAAAACATAAACACATATTCAAAACCCTTCCCTCACTCAATTTTAACTTTATCTTTTTTGGGGGGTACAGTGGGTATTTATCTTTTTTTTGAGACAAAGTCTCACTATGTAGTTCAGGCTGGCCTCGAACTCACTATGTAGCCCAGGCCTGCATTGAACTCGAGACAATTCTCCTGCCTCAGCCTCCGGAGTGCTGGGATGTGAAGGTGTGTGCCACAACACCCGGCAATTTTAACTCTTTTTAATGACAACTTGTTAGAACCACAAAGTTTCTTGTGGAACTTGTGCCAGAACTGGAACTCTGCACCTGTCAAAGTGAGTGAAAGGTGAGGACAGAAGGACCTACTGGCATGTGCATTCCTGAAAGCCTTGAAGAACAGGTGGGTCAGGTTGCCAAAGTGGAGCAGCTAGGGTAGAGAGCAGAAAGGGGTTGTAATGTGCTCTGAGTTAGTCACTGATGTCAGAGAGAATGTTGACATCAAGTCAGGGCCAAAGTGAGTCAGGAAGTAAGAGACCAAAACATGATGCCTTACTGGGTCAGGAATGAAGGACTGATGAGTTAGGCTGCCATGGGAACAAGCCAGTGTATCCTCGGGTGAAATCGTGTATACAGACAAATAACACCTGCTAACTGGAATCTGTCTTTGGGTGAATGGTCAACTGTTTTCCATAGTTGTCATTGTCTTTTTTTCTAATCTGATATTTACTAGGTTTGATATGTTTCTGTGCCATCGCCATTCTAAGCATTTTGCTTGCATGAGTTTTGTAATCTTTACAAGCAACCTTACAAAGTGGATAACGTATTTTTCTGCAGTTTATAGATGAGGAAACTGAGGCAGTGCAGGTTAACCAGTTTTCTCAAGGTTAGTTGTGCAATAAATATCAGAGCTATGAGTCTACCTAGGCTGCTAACTCCGGAGCTTGCACTCTGAACTGCTCCCGTACAGGGCTGCCTTCGGTTTTAATTCACATTTATTATTTATCATTTCAGTGGGCTCAGTCTAGTCTCAAAAGAGATCGTTGGAGGCATGCATATCATAGCCAGATATTATTTCATCTAATTTTTCTTAAGAACACAAGAAGAATTTAAAGAAGTACAACTTGCAGGGCATGGTGGTGCACGACTGTAATCCCAGCACTTGGGAGGCAGAGGCAGGAGGATCACTGTGAGTTTGAGGCCAGGCCAGCATGGGGTACATAGTGAGCTTAACGCCAGCCTGAACTACATAATGAGACCTTGTCTCAAAAAAAGAAAAAGAAAGAAAAAAAAAAAAAGAAAAAAGGAAAGAAAAAAAAGAAGTACTACTCAAGGGGGAAAATTTTTTAATTTTATCCCTTTTGGACTTAAAAAGCCTGCATATAGTTTATTGCACAAAAGGATTCGCAATTTTGCCATCAGAATTTTTCATGGCTCATTATATTCAATATTGGATCTGTTTACAGAAAAGTAGTTTGGCTGGTATTTTTCTCTTTTAAGGCAAAAGAGCAATTACCTCTCTGCATTCTAAACTCTCAATCCTTGTACCTTTTCTCTCTGGAAGCTTATTGGAATTTTTTTTCCCCAGTACTGGGGATTAAACTCAGGGCTTTCACACCTAGCTACATCCCAGCACCACCCCTCCCCCATTTGTTTTGAAACAGAGTCTAATTTAGCTAAATTGCTAAATTGCCCAAACTGAGCTCAAATTTGTGATCCTCCTGCCTCAGCCCCCTAGAGTTCTGGGATTACAAATGTGCCCCACTATACCCAGCTGGCATATTGGATTTTAAAAGGATTTCAGGATGTCCAAATGAAAATGTTAGCTAATTAGGTATGTGTGATTAGAACTCAGGAGAGATTACAGGTAGAAAATAGGATTTTGGGTTATTCATGAAGAGGCTAGAGAGGAAATTATGGGAAATAGGCAAGATCTCCAGAGAAAAATATTTTTTAAAATGAAAAAAGAGGGGGTTAGATATTTAGCTCAAGTGGTAGAGTGCTTGCCTAGCAAGCTCAAGGCCCTGAGTTCAATCCCCAGAACCCTACCCACCCCCAAAAAGAAAAATTTTCTTTTTGAGGATTCCATCTGGGGTGGAAATACTATAAATCATTGTGCTCCAATCTTTTACACAAAACTCCAATCAGAACAAAATCAACCAATCTTTACTATTACACCTATGATGAGGAAAACGCCTTACCATCTGCTTTAGTTATTAGTTTCCTGTTGCTGTTGTAATGAATCACTACACAAAATTATAATCTTACCGCTCTGGAGGTTAGAAGTTTGACATGGATTTTCCTGGGCCAAAATCAAAGTGCTGGCAGGGCTGTGTTCTCTCCACTGGCTCTAGAGTGAAATCTGTTTCCTTGCTTCTAGTTCCTAGAGGTGCCTGCCTTTCTTGGCTTCCGGCTCCTTCTTCCATCTTCAAAGCCAATGCATAGTGTGTGTTCTGATTTGAATGTTAGACCCCTTCTAAACTCATGTTGAAATTTAATTGCCACTGTAATAGTATTGAGAAGTGGGACCTGCCAGGCATGGTGGCATGTGCCTTTAATCCCAGCATTTTGAGAGGCTAAGGCAGGAGGGCAGGAGGATGGCAAGTTCAAGCCCAGCCCAAGCTACCTGGTGATTTAGTGAGACCCTGTATAAAATTACAAAATAAAAAGGGCTGGCGATGCAGCTCAATGTGAAGGTCCTTGGTTCAATCTCCTGGGACCTTTAAAAGATGATTAGCCTCTACCCTCATGAATGGCCTAAGGCCTTTATAACTGCAGTGGGATCCTTATCTCAGAAGTGGGTTTCATGTAAAAGGATGAATTCAGCCCTCTGTGTCTCTCTCTTGCCTTCTCTTTGCATTTCTGCCTTGGAATGATGGAATGAGACGGCTCTCATCAGACGCTGGCCCCTCAATTTTGGACTCCCAACCCCCAGAACTGTGACCAAAAACATTCCCATTCTTTATAAATTACCCAGTATGTGGTATTTTGTTCCAGCAGCACAAACCCAACTCAGGCAGCATCTTTGCATTTTTCTTTGACTCTGACCTTTGATCCTTCTGCATCCTTCCATCTTTCAAGGACCCTGTGATTACACAGGACCCATGTGGATAATCCGGAATAGTCTCCTACTTCCAGATCCTTAATAAGGCACATCTGCAGAGTCCCCTTCATTATGTCAGGTAACACATTCAGGGGTCCCAGGAATTAAGATGTGGACACCTTTGGGGGGGCTACTGTTCTGTCCACCACACCCCTCAAAGCTGCCCACAAGCCTAATGGCTACAAAGTTCTTATATTGAACTAAATGTTGTCTGCATGCAGTTTTTGAGCATTGATCTTGAGTCTTTGTCGTCTGTTATTACAAACTGTAAGTTTAGTATCTGCCACAAAGCTCCTTCAGAACTTTGAAGACATGTTGACCACAGCTCTCCTGGATTTTCTTTTGTGGTTTATCAGCATTTCTTTGAAAGCATGATACAGTCTAAAAAGCAAGACTAGGTAGAGCCAGTATTCATCCGGTTTTAAGCACTAAATTAATTAATGAAGCCCAAGATTGTAGTCTACTAAAATTCCTATCTGTCCTGCTGACGGACATGTTTACCTGAAATGTCCTGGTACCGTTGATTTTTTTCCCTGGGTTGGGGACTGAATGCAGGGGCCTCACACATGCACGCTAAGCAAGCAAGCTCTCTACCACTGAGCTACACCCCTATCTCTGACTTTTAACTAAAATCTTGAATTTTATAATTAGGTATACCTAATAAATCTCTAGTGTCAATGAATAAATTAGTAATCTTTAACAATTACATGTAATCTACAAATTTAATCATATGTTTCTATTCAAAGCATTAATAAAAAAATATTAAGTGTAAAAGACCATGACAGAACCTCTCAGTGTAATGGAAGGCTTTGGTCCCAGGACCATTTATCTGCTTTCCTGAGCGGTAGTCATTCAAGCAAGATCTGATTATTTTATAACTGGGCCACCGTTTTTCATCTTGTTCACAAGAAGTTCAACATTTTATATTCTTTATACAGCATTCTCCTTGGCTGCCAATGTAGCAATCTTATCTAAAAAGGAAATAAAGGGTGTGGTTTAACTTGTTTTTGATAAACTCAAGTTGGTCCCCAGGGATCAGGTCTTTTCCTTAAATTCTCTCACCTATGGAAATCCATTCTAGATTGATGTTAAGTTTGCCAGAAGATACAGAATATATCTTTTTTCCTTGGTAATAATCATATTTTTCTGACTTCATAGTCTTTTGAGACCTCTCTTTTTACAATTCTTCAACAATGAATCACTGTGATGGCCCAGGGACAGGACGGAAATTCTCTTGGCCCAGGCTTGGTTGTGAGACAGGTTCAAGCCTTCAGAGACTGATGCCCAAAGGAAAATAAGAACAGGTTCTGCTTGTGAGAGAAACAGGCAGGCCTAAGGGTGGAAGCCAAATCAATGAATAACAGATACCAGCAAAATAAAATTCTTTGTTTTTAGTTTCACCAAGTTCGGCAACACTTTTGTTGTTGGTTGGTGTCAAAGTGCCATCTGACACTTGATGTGTGACACACAACATTTACACTACACAGAATACATAACACTTCCCCATTGTGCTCAGTCACTCCACATGACTCTGTCCAGGCCTCTTGGAATGATCTTCCACTATCTGTTCTCAGTTTCGCTTCTTTTGGCTGTAGTCGTGTTTGGTGTTTAAGACTTGGAGTCTACAATGCCACAAAATTTTTTTTTTAAATGAAGCACCCAATACTCTATCTCCATACCAAAAATAGCTACCATTATTAGTTAACGCAGAAGAATTGGATATTCCCTGAATCAACAATCTACAGCAATGATTGATTTCTCAGCTGGGGTTCCGCTTGAATTTACTGACCACCAGTGCAAGGGGGCAATGTGCCACTGACCACCAGCTTTTGACTTGCTCTGACAGGAATGCGTCTGAGTGCATTTTCTACCTTGTAGGGGCTTCTGCTAAAATCACAGCTAGTCCAAGCAAGGATACATACATACATACGTGTATGTGTATATATGTGTGTATGTATGTATCTTTGCTCTTATTTTCATAAATTCTTCACAAACAACTAAATATGATGCTGCAGATTCACATGTGCCAGAGGGACAGCATAACATTAAAAGAATCTCGATCACTTAATTAGAACATCTCTTTGCTAAATCTTAGATATTAAATTTCAATTTTTCATAGGAAAACTCAAAGCTAAAAACTTGTGTTAATAGGCCTGAGGATTTAGCTCAGTGGTTAAAGTGCTTGCTTTGCAAGCACAAGACCCTGAGTTTGATTCCCAGCACCAAAAATAAATAAATAAATAAAAATAAAAATAAAAACTTGTGTTAATAAAAACAAATGTATTAAAACTCACAGGGGGTCCAATCAAATGTACTCAGCAACTGACTGGCCATGCAAAGCCTGGATGAATGGCAGCTAATGAGTTGCAGCCTGTGACATCATTGCCTAGCGCCGCTGCTCCTTTCTGAGCATGTGCATGGCCCCTGTATGTGCTGTTTTCTGATGCTGGGGTGACCTGGCTGACATGGTAACAGAGAGAGCTCTGTGTGCATGTGTGCCATAGGTTCACCACCACTGATATATAACATGGAGCTATTTTTTTTTGGGTTTTTTTTTTTTTTTCTTTTTGTGGTGCCGGGGATTGAACTCAGGCCCTTGTGCTTGCAAGGCAAGCACTCTAATCACTGAGCTAAATCCCCAGCCCCAACATGGAGCTATTTGATAGAGTACTATTGGCCAGAGATTTATCAAAATATAATGTGAAATGTGTCTGATCAACACAAGCAATAGTGAAGAGATTTTTATCATAATTTACCAAATTAGTAGTTTAAAAAGACTTATTTTTATATTTTAATAGTTTTTATTTATGCCATTAAGTCAATAGACTATGAACTTGATGATCTTTGATAAAGCACCAAATAAAAGACTTTTTATGTGGTATTTTTTTTTTTTTTTTTTGGTGGTGGTATAGGGGATTGAATTCAGGGTCTTCACACTAAGCTAAATTTCAAGTCCTTTAATAAAAATTCTTGAGCTGGGCATGGTGGCACACATGTGTGATCCCAGCACTCAGGAGGCTGAGGAAGGACCTGAGAGATGAATAGGAATGAAGACCTAAATTCCATCTCTATCCATTTGACTCGTCCTTGAGCATTAGCCAGAGTTTTTCATAACCCATCCACAAAACGGACCAAATTAATTAAGGAAGGTTAGTGAGAAGTTTCGAGGATAAGTAAATGAATGAATGTAAAGAACTGTAATTTAAACCAAGTGTGGCGGTGCATGTCTGTGATCCTAGCTACTTGGGAGGCTGAGCCAGGAGGATCACAAGTTCAAGGCCAGCCTGGGCAATTTAATGAGAACTTGTCTTAAAATAAAATAAAAAGGAACTTGTCTAGCATGTTCCCAGTCCTGGGGAGAAAAAAAAAGACTTGTATATTATAAAAACAGCTACAAAAATATTATGTACATCGAAGGAAAAATATAGTGGCCTGTTAAAAAAGATAGAGTGAATATTCTTTGATCGAGTGCCCTATAGATACTATTATTGTTTATATGGTTGAGATTTATATCTTTTAGTTACTCCAGGAGTTTGGTCTTGTTCAGGTGTGTGTGTGAGCCTGTTCATGTAAATTTTTATTTTTCTTTTATGTCAGGATCTCTTATTTTTGGCAGTCACAGATAACAGTACCTCATGGAACTACTCTGAGACACAGTTTAAAGTAATTATTTACATTTATGGTCTTGTAAAACCAGATTTTAAAAATGGTTAATTTTTTTTTTTTTTTGAGGTGGTGCTGGGGATCGAACTTGGGGCCTTGTGCTTGCTAGGCAAGTGCTCTACCACTGAGCTAAATCCCCAACCCCTAGATTTTAAAAAATGAAGTATATATAATAGAAACCTTTCTCACTGAAGTCCTCTTAACAATAGAAAAAATAAATATTACCTACTGTAATCTCCAGCAAAGGATCTAGAAGCCAGAACAGTTCTAAGATGTTGACCTTTTTTAGATGCCATTTTTTGCTTTAAAAATTCATGGTCTATTTTGAGGAACTAGGTACATTAATGATCCTGATAGCATCACAGATATGGGTGTACACATATGTCAAAACACATCAAATTATACAGTTTATTGTATGTCATGTAATCTCCATAAAATTCTAAGAGAATTTTAAGCTCAAGAATAATGTGTGAAATATAGAAAACTATATAGATGGGTTTCACAAACACAATGTTGAGCAAAAGAAGTCAGATACAAGAGTCCCTGCTGTGTGGCTCACTCTTAGGGGGCAGCGATGAGAGGGGCATGCAGGTTGTGATTTCAGCTTCTTGAACTGAGTTACACGGGTCCCCCCACTTCATGGAAATGTATCATTTACAATCTGTGCACTTTTCTGTGTGTCTGTTACTCTTCAGTTAAACAGATGCCAAAAAACAAAAGAAATACATGCTATTATAGGCAGAGAGTATGAAAATTAACCCCCCCAAATCATTAAAAGTTTCCATCCTACTCATAATGTATCTACTTGTCTTAAGACAGCTGGGTGTAGAGGCACATGCCTGTAATCCCAGCACTTGGAAGGCTGATGTAGGAGGATTGCTATGACTTCGAAGCCAGCCTGGGCTACATAGTGAATTCAAAGCCAGTCTGAGCTACATTAGCAAGACTCTGTATCAAAAAACAAAATGAAACAAACTAACAAACAAAAGAAATAATATCTTATGCTACTATTGAATTGAATAATAGATAAAAGACATGAACAGACATTTCATCAAGAAGGTGTACAGGTAACAAATAAGCACACGAAAAGATTTTCAACATGTCATTAATCATTAGAAAAATATAAATTAAAACCACAATGAGATATCATTACATACCTATGAAAACATCTAAAATTAAAAATAGTGATAAGCCAAATAGGTGAGGTTAGAAAGAAACTAGATCTGAAGCCAGGCATGATGCCACATGCCTGTAATTCCAGAACTCAGGAGGCTGAAGCATGAGGATCGCCTTGAGTTCAAGGCCAGCCTAGGCTACATAGTGAGTTCAAGGCCAGCCTGAAGTACATAGCGAGACCCTGTATGAAAAAAAGGTGCAAACAAGCGAGAAGGAAACCGGGGGACTGCAGGTTTACCTTGATGGTTAGAGCACTTGCCTAGCAAGTGCAAAACCCTGAGTTCAATCCCCGGCACTGAAAAAAAAAAAAAAAAAGAAGGAAACTGGATATGTCATATATTGCTGCTAGGAATATAAAATGGTACGGTCACTCTGGAAACCAATTCACGACCTTCTCTAAAAATTATGCATATACTTACACGTGACGCAGTGGTCACAGTCCTTAGGATTTGTCCCAGAGAAATGAAAACTTGTTTTCACACAAAAATGTTCGTGGAACATTTCACACAGATGTTTGTGGATGCTCTAGTTGTAATTGCTAGGAATTGGAAATAAGTCAGATGTCCTTCAGTAGGTGAAGTGTCAAACAAACTGTATGGCTGTACCACGGAATTCTACTCAGCAATAAAAAGAATGAACTATTGATATTTGCAACAACTTGGATAAATCTAACGGGGAAACGCTGAGCAAAAAAAGCCAGTTTCAAAAGGTTGTCTACTGCATCAATCTATTTATATAACATTCTGGGAGCACGCAAAATTATATAGAGATGAGTAGCGGCCAGGAGTTCGGGATGAAGGTGAAAGAGGGATCTAAATAGAAAGGGGCAGCTCAGGGGATTCTGATGGTGATGGAACAATTCTGTGGTACTTGTTACACAAATTTATACATGTGACAGTTGCATAGAATTTCACACACACATGTAAATGAGTGCACTTGACACTGGTGAAATGTGAATAAAGTCTAGATTATACCAGTGGATATTGTGCTACAGCTACAATCATTGGGGGAAACTGGGTGAAATACATGGAACTTCTTTTTTTTAATTTTTTATTTTATTTTTTCAGGGAGTGCTGGGATCGAACTCAGGCCCTTGTGCTTGCTAGACAAGCGCTCTACCACTGAACTAAATCCCCAGCCCCTAATAAATGGAACTTCTGTATTACTAATTTTTCAACTTTCTGGGAATTTACAATTACTTCCAAATTAAAGAAAGTACTATTGAGTAACAGCTATTTGGATTTTCTACTTAGACTATTTTCTAGAAATTTCCCTCTTCTGCTTCCTCGGGATTGTGATGAAAGCAGTCATGTTCAATCTAAATTGTCCCAAATCTGGAAGACAGCAGGTCAGTCCACACATCTGCCCCGGCGTGGGCCAGGGGAGCCTTCCCGGGGAGCACGCCATTTGGACTGAGAAAGAGCACATATCTTCTTGTGTCTGAACCGGCATTTGTAAATCAAGCATTGCCAGGTTGTCTTATTTTCCATCAGGTGACTAAAGTAAATGGGCGAACATGGCTGACAGAGAGAAGGTGGGATGAATGAGGCAAGTGTACAAGTGAAGTGAGAGATAGGAAAGCGTCTTAGTTAGATTTTCAGAGCCAATGGTCATGAGAGAGCAGATTTAATAGGGGACATTTACAATATTCACCCAGAAGCCAAATGCAGAAGGTGCTGAATGTCCATCTAGGCACTGGAGACCCAAAAGATCCAATTGAGGGCTGGGAGCCCACAGCACTGTCCCATGTACGTCCGTGTCTGCACATGACGGCTGGAGCCAGGAAACGATGCTCGCAGCAGAGATGACAACCAGAGCTCCTCCGAAGCAACAGCAGCCATCCTCGACGACAGCAAGGCCCCGAGCTCCTTCCTCAACAAGGACAGCCGAGCGCCCTCCGGAAGAACCAGCCGCAGCAGAGCTTCTCCTGGGAAACAGCCCGCCAACGCTATGGCTCCCGCTCTGTCTTATGTTGCATCAGCAACAACCCTCAGGTGGATCTCGTACGCCCAGCATCACATCAAATCAGTCCAGCTGGGCGTTCTGGCTCAAGTTGACCATATTAGGTCCACCACAGAGAGAAAGCCTTTTTTTTCCTTCAGTACTGGAGGTTGGATCCAGGGCCTTTGCAATGAGCTACATATCAGCCCTCTTTCTGTTTTTTATTTAGAGTCAGGATTTCATTAAGTCACAATTGCCCAGGCTGGGTTTCAATTTGTGATCCTCCTGCCTCAGCCTCCCAGGGTGCTGGGATGACATGCAGGTGTCACATGCCCAGGCAGGAGAGTCCTCTTGACATTTACCTTTCTGTCTCCTTAGGTCCAGTTTAATTTCTATCCTTGTGTGCTGTGAGACACTTCTGATCCTTTGTAATAAATTCACCTTCTTCTCAAAGTCAGATCTGTTTGGATTTCGATTACTTGTAACCATAAAGAATCCTAGGGTTGGGGATTTG
Organism: Hystrix cristata; assembly: GCA_004026905.1. Lineage (NCBI taxonomy): Eukaryota > Metazoa > Chordata > Mammalia > Rodentia > Hystricidae > Hystrix > Hystrix cristata. The sequence goes on from PVJO010000348.1 coordinate 149,548, forward strand.
GGTCAAGTGATAAGAGTGCTTGCCTAGTGAATACAAGGCCCTGAGTTCTATCCCCAGCACCCACCCTACAAAAGCATCCTCAGCAATGCCTCTAGGAAGATGCCCCATATGTACCCTGTGGCTTACATATAGAATATGGTCTTTGATTTCTTTTTACTTTCAGAAGCTGGCCTGACAGTATCTATGACAAAGACTCGCGCTCCCCGTAGCACCATCACACAGGAAGTACTAAAGGTCATCTAACCCATCCCTCCTGTCTTCAGGTGATAAACTGCAGGTTGAGAGACTCAGCCAGAGTCACACAGCCAGTTGCTTGAAGCCCTAGAACCAGCACAGTGTCGCCTCCATCACTTGGAGATGGCTGAGTAAATCCTACAGCAAAGCATCAGGATACACCCAGGAGGGTTTTTATTTGCTTGTTTTCAGTGTACTAGCTGCATAATTAATGAACCAGAACATGCTTTACAAAGACCTGCTGGAGAGATCAAATGAATAAGAGACGCAGAATAGGGACATAAATAGTTTTAATTGCAAGCACTTAATACTAAAAAAAAAAAAACTTTAACTGTTATTGTTATTAGTCATGGAGATAGTCCATTTGTCACTTAGACATACATGACAATTTCAGGACAGATTACTCAAACGCTTTCATTCCCACTGCGTGTAGAACAGAGGAAAAAAATTGAAGACTGTATTCAACAGGATGTAAATACGAAGTTTGACGTAAATTTCCTGAGAGGTGGAGGCTTGTGCGGAAACTTCCTGCTTGGTCACAGTAGAGAGAGCAAGGCTGTTGAACACATTAAGTCTATTTCTCTCAGTCGGGTCCTCTGTCATGATTAAAAATGCTGATTTGGGATTATTTGAAACTAAATTAGCCCAAGGGTGGAGTTATGTTTACTGTATATTGGGAGACACTCGTAATGTAGGAAAGAAATATCATCTAGGTTTTAAATAAAAGGAAGTCTGATAAACATGTGACTTACTGGAAAGCGCACACAGAATAGAAAATGTGTAATCTGCGTCTTTTTAGAGCCAAGTATGGCGACATGCCCCTGTAAATTCCAGCTACTCCGGAGGCTGAAATGTGAGGATCTAGAGCTTGAGGACAGCCTGGGCAATTTAGCAGGAACCTATCTCAAAATAACAAGCAAACAACAATAACAAAATCTTTCAGTTTCGTGTTTCTTTTTTGAAGTAGCTGCTCTTATTCCTGCTAGTCTATCGGCCACCCAGAGTTGTCACTGTCTACGTTTTGATGCAGGATGTCTGCCAGTGTCAGTTTATCCAAACTGTGCTGGGCTTTCAGAAGATAACATAGTGGCTCTGTGTTGTATGTGGGAGTCACGCTTCCTGCTGTTGTTTACTCTAGGCTGGTGGTGCATTTTATCCTTTTAGCAATTCTTGCTATATGACAGCATTTTATTATTTTATTTTCCAATAGTAGGGGGCCCAGCTTTACTACTACCTCAGATGAATGTGCTACTCTCCTTGCTCTTGATTTTCCAGGCCTGCCCTCTTTCAGGGAGCAGCCCCCACTCATTTATGTGCTTGAGAACCTCGAGACCTCTGGGCTAGGGAGAAAGAAAAATGTTTTCTCATTACAGTTGCCGAGGGGGAAAAAAAAATCAAATGCTAGGCACACTGGCACATGCCTGGAATCTCAGCACTCAGGAGGCTGAATTGTGAGTTCGAGGCCAGCCTGGACTACACAGGGAGACCCTGTTTCAGACAAAGCAAAACAGTAAGAGCCAGGCATTCAACAAAAGAACACTAAAAAATAAGAGGAAGGAAAAAAGAAGAAAGAAATTTAAAAAAAAAAAGAGAGAGAGAAAGGCTTTCCAGACCCCTAAGATTTCTTCCCTAGTAAACAGAGCAGTAAGAGCTTCTGTGAGCGTTATCTCAAGTATATTCTAAAGTCAGAGTGCAGCATCGTTGGCCCCAGTAGGGCAGGACAGAAGAAAAAAGGATGTGTAGGAAGGAGCCAGGGAAACTCGGTTTTGTGTCCCTTATAACCTTGAAACTTCAGGTCAGATCCTTGCTGGCTCTGCAGGTGGACACCCTATTCACTGGGGTGCTTCTGTATTACACGGCTCATTGCCCTAGATTTACCTAGTTTAGCGCGTTTCCTTCCAGACTGAAGACACCAAGATAAGAGTAACTAAAGTCCAGGGTTTCTCAATCGCCAGCTTTCCCAACATCCAGTTGCAGACCCCTCTGAGACAATGCCTAGAAGCCTTCAAAGTCACAATTGCCTGGGATTCCAGAAGCAGAGCTCCGCGTGATGAGGCCACCCCAACCTCCCCCCACCACATGCACGCAGGAACAGTTACTCCATGAGGAGAACCAAGCTGGGCCTCTACCAAGCAAGGACTCGTGAGAACCCACCCACCTGACTGCCCCTCAAGCCATTAGTGTTCTTCAGAGCTATGGAAACCAGAATGAGATCATGACCAGTGGCCCCTGGCCACCCGGGGAGCCCTCTGAGCAGACCTCATGCTCTTGTGCATGGGCCGGTCTGAGCCCTCTACCTTACTATTGTGCCTAAGTCTGCCTGATGAATCTACGCCATGCCTCCCTTGACACACTCTGAAATTCTTTTTCTGTAGCAGTAGTCAGCCAGCCTACTACTTACCTCTGGGGGGACCTCTTTGGACCCCTCTAAACTATCATGTTCACTTGGCTTCTCGATGTTCCCACTCGTCTGAAACACTGTCTACCTCCTCCAGACCTGTAGTGTTGTGTCTTCATAATATTAAAAAAAACGAACGCATCGTGTCTAGCTTTCATATTTCATATTAATATTAGTGTATACCCTTCAAGTCGCTATTACAATTCCACCTGCAACCCGGTCCACAGATTATTAGAAGGAGAAGTATATTCAACCTAATTCAGCAATGACTTGTTACACAGGGACACTGAGATGAGGGAAGTTCATACTCCTGTAACTGTGAAACTATGATAAACGTCAGACATTAACAACTGATATAACAGAAGTATAGACAAGAAACACACTCAGAAAGTAATGACAGAGCAATCCAAAGGACAATAAGACAATTTCAGCAAACCAGAACTTTGTTTTTAAAAATGACAGAGGTGGGGGTATAGATCAGTAGTAAAGTGCTTGCTTAGCAGAAGGCCAGCGTTTGATCCCTAGCACCAAAAATTCCCATTTTATTCTTTGATGATGAGATTATAAGCATTTTATTCTAGAAAAACAGAAAAAAGCAGAAAGAATGAAAAATATTCATCTGGAGACAATCACTGCTAGCATTTCAGTGCATACCTTTTTGATAATTTCTACATTTTCACCTATACATACATTTCTATATGTAGCATATATAACTGGGATCTTGTTCTCTGTAACACATTATAACATCATTATTTAACCTATCAATATATTGGAATATTTGCTCACATCCTGAAATATTCTTTGATACCTGGTGGCTAATTCCAGAACATGGATACTTTGTCCTTTATTAGTTCCTACTATTGGACATTTAGGTGGCTTCGTATTTTCCACCCACACAAATAACACTGTAGTGAACTATCACACACAAATAATTTCACACATATTTTAAGATCCTAGAAATTGAACTGTGTATGAAAGCATTTAAATATTCTTGAGGTATTTATGACACTATCGGTGAAGCCATCTCTCATTCTGGTTAGGAGGACGATTCTAGGGATGACCACATCTCTTACTTGAAGGCTTGTTGTGAAGATGCAGGATGTTAATGTAACAGATCTACATAAAGAAGGAGATATAATGCTCTGTCCACTCTGTCCTGCGTTTGAGTGTTTGTGTGCTGTTGTGGTTTAGATTTACGTGTCGCGCCAACACCTCATATTCAGAGGTGGGGCTTTCGGAAGGGGCTGGATTATGGGGTGCTGTACTCGCCTGTGGAGCATTCGATGATCTAGTGACTGAGTGTGCTGTTAGGCGCTGGGCCTGCTCAGAGTGGGGGCTCGCTGCTTCCTGGCTGCACAGAGTGAGCCCCCGTCCTCTGCCAGCCCCTCAGAAACTTCTCCTGCTTTGTCCCAGCCTTGGGAAAGTGACCGATCCACGTAAGGAAGGGCAAGTTTGTGTTTGAGGCTGTGTGGCATTCTTGTCATATGAAACACGAGATGGAGATCTAAGAGCAGTTCTTTTGGTCTCCACAGTGCTCTTGCTAAGTCCCTTCCTCGTAGCACCGTTCACACATGGTGTCTTCTCCAGGCCTTCCTCTCCTCCAGTGTGACAGCCAATTTCATCATCGTTATTAAATATTCATGGACTGAGAAATCAGGTTTATTTCTGCATTTGATTATAAGCTACATATTTTTATTAAAAAATGAAAACCCAGTGGCATTAATTCTTTTTTTTTTTTTTTTTTTTGTGGTGCTGGGGATCGAACTCAGGCCCTTGTGCTTGCAAGGCAAGCACTCTAATCACTGAGCTAAATCCCCAGCCCCCAGTGGCATTAATTCTTATGTGAGCGTGTGTACAATGAGGTTATTATCCTTGTTTATTTTCTAATTGATAAGAAATAGAATGTTATTTGGCTCATAGTTGTAGGGGCTTCTTTTCTGTTTTAATGTATATAGCACTAAGTGTGTATTTTTAGTGTGGTGCACTGAGAAATTCCAAAGCTATTATGTAAGGCGTTAATTATGTAACATGCGGCTCTCTTAGTTGTGCGGTTAAATTTAAAGCTAAGACATGCTTAGAGGTTAGATATGGTGGTGCACACCTATAATCCAAGCTCTCAGGAAAGCTGAGGCAGGATTGCGAGTTCAAGCCCACTCTGGGAGGCTTAGCGATGCCCTGGATTAAATCCCAGTACCATAACACACACACACACACACACACACACACAAAGATACGTTTAGAAAAAGAAATATGAGGATTATATCGTCACTTCATTATGAACCTATATTACAAGATACATAGCAATATACAGTTAATCTCTTGATAACAGCAGATCATAAGTTATGGAAAACCATCATGTTGAAATTACAGTCACAGAACTGCCTCATCCGGCATCTCCACTCCCGCGTCCCCCACGCTGGGTCGGGACTCCAAGCTCGACTTCTGCAAACACTCAGTGAATGAATCAAAACCAGTGAAATAGCTTCAAAAGGGTTAAAAATGCATCGACTTCACCAAAGTACGATAAACACTAGCTCCAGAAGCACTCAGCTCTAAAGCAAGCAGATTTGTTCATAGAGTCATAAGTTAAAAATCTCACTCCCAACTTTCAAGTGACAGCATTTAGTCTTTGTTCGCTGGTGATACCATCAGGTAGGAACAGTGACAACTACAGCTCAGAGCCGAGTCACGGAGGCAGAGGGGGCTTTGTAACGCCAGGCGCAAAGGGAGCCCTGGGTCCGACTGAACTGTCCAGAAGGAGCCTCAGCCTGCAGAGGACGAAAGAAGAGGCGCCTGCCTGAGCGACTTCTCTTTTTCTGATTTCTGTGGGTATCTCATTGACTTCACTTTTTCCCCTTGGGATGACCCTTTGCCGTCCCAAACTACATGATTAATTAACTCCAGAGGGCCCGAGGAGCTGATATTTACTAAATAGGTACCTTATCCAATTTCAGGAGAATTCCAAGTGTATGATTGCTTTAATGGAAAGGTAGAAAGTACTCTTTTTTTAATGATTATTTTCAGTCTTTAAAACTTGAAGTTTTTCTTTTTTTTTTTCTTTTTGGTGCTGGGGATCAAACTCAGGGCCTTGTGCCTGCAAGGCAAGCACTCTAACCACTGAGCTAAATCCTCAACCCCAAAACTTGAAGTTTTTAAACTGCGTGTGGTGGTGCATTCCTGAAATCTCAGCACTCGGGGAGGCTGAGGCAGGAGGATCACATGAACCCAGCCTGAGCAACTCAGCAACCTAGTGAGAACCTGTCTCGAAAAATGTTTTGATAAAAGGGTTGAGGAAGTAGCTCCATGTGAAGGCCCTGGGTTCAATCCCCAGTACCAGAAAACAAAACAGAACAAACTTGATCTTTTTACCAAGGACTTAAATATCACAAGGCAGAAATCCTGTTTGATTATTGATTTAATTCTTGTTTTTCTTATGAAATCTGCCATACATGCCAAAGAGTATATAACATATAGAGGAAGATTTTAAAGAATAATTACTAAAGAAACACCTATGTATTCATGAGCCTAAGAATAATTTATTAAATCAACTATTTATGAGTACTGACAAGGTGGTTGTCTGTTTTCCGGGTGAACACTCACAAAGCTATGGCTGATTAATGGAATATATACCAGGAGGTATATTAAAATCCATAGGCTCTGATAAAGCAAACTAAAGAGTACAGATTTCCAGAAATGGTCAAAGTTACTACTAAATTAGTACTATGCTGTTTTCCAGATCATTTGAGTAAAATGTGAGCTGGTATGAGTTAATATTTTATCAAACATAATTTGTATTTGCTATCTATTGCTGTGTAACAAGTTACCCCAGAATTTAGAGACTGAAACACTGAACAATTCTCCTCCTTATAGAGGTTCTGAAGAAGGAAGCTAGGCGGAGCTGAGTTGGGTCTTCTGGCTCTGGCTTCTCCCAAGGCTTTGTTCATGGTAGTGGCTGGTGCTGCAGTCATTTTAAGGTTTGGCTGGGTGGTGTATGTTGGCAGGGTTTAGTTCTTTTCAGTATGAAAGACTGACGGCCTCAGTTCCTCATTGTTTTATTTGTTGTTTTTGTTTTTGATAGAGGTCTTGCTATGTAGCCCAGGCTGTCCTCGAACTTGTGGCGATCTCCCTAACTCAGCTTCCTTCCTGAGTGCTGGCATTACAGGAGGGCATCACCGCACCTGGCTGTTTTGGTTTTTTGAGATAGGGTGTCACCATGTAGTTCAACTGGCCTCAGCCTCCCAGGTGCTGATATTCCAGGAGTGTGCCATCACTCCCAGCTGTCACTGGTTGGTGACTAGTGGCTACCCTCTGTTCCTTCATCAGGACAAGGAACTGAGAGGACCACAGAGAATGAGGGGAAGATAGAAGTCATAATTTTTCATAATCTAATCTCAGATGCAATATTCTATTACGTTGCCATATTCTATTTGTTAAAAACATGGAAATCACATGAGATGTGAAATCAGGACATGGGCTCACTGGGAGCCACGTTAGAAGCAGCCTACCACAGTAACTGTGGGAAGAAGGCAAAACAAAAAGTGAAGATGAGAACTCAGCTAAAAGTCATTATGAAGGAATATTTTTGTATGTGGAGATGGTGTTATTGATGATTATCTTCTGCCTACGTGGTCAGGAATGGAAAGATTTCTTAGTGATATAAGAATACTTTCCACAAAAACAAAGACAGCTGTATGATTTGTAGCTGCTGTTCACTGTTCGTAGTTTGTTTTTGACTCTACAGATAGATTTTTAGTGAACCAAAAACCAAGCATTTAGTAAAGTGGTGCTATGATTTATAATTCAAAAACAACTTTAGAATATACCAATCAAGATTTATTGAGCACCTGATATGTGCTAGATAATGATACTAGAATGTATAAGACATAGTATTCACCTCCATTAGTCGTAGCATGTCTTGTGAATCTATGAAATAGGAATAAATTTGTTTTGGGGACAGGGCTGACCTTGACTTCTCTATGTAGTGTAGGCTGGCCTCAAACACAGACAGCTCTTCCTGCCTCAGTCTCCCGAATGTGCTATCATGCCCGGCTAGAAGTAAATTCATACTGTAGCAGATTCTAGGCTCTAAATCAGTGGTGAACCTATGGCATGTGTGCTGCAGCGGGCTGTTTGTATCACTGAAAGCTCTAAAAGGCTCGCTATCATCACTGTAATTCAAGACAGGAAGAGGAACAAAAATTCAGAGGAGTGATTAACCAAAAGAGTACAAGGCAGAAAACAGGGAGCGGGCGGTCAGAGAGGGTGGCAGACAGGCTAGATAAGATCAAAACACATTATATGTATCTAGGGAAACGCCACGAGACCCATTCTTTTATACAATTAATATGTGTTAATAATTGAAATAAAAACCAGGATTTATGCAGAACACTAAAGGCACAAAGCTTAGCTAACCTGAGGAAGGTGAGTTTGTTCCAGTAATTATCTTTTAACTATATGAGATGAAAATAGAGGTTTGAAAAAAAAGAAAATAGTTGTTTGTCACCTCTAAGATCTGCAAGAGGACAGCTCCCCCCACATCCCTGCGTGTGTTGGAAGTTTTTTGAGAATTATTTGATATATATGTGTTGCTGAAGCAAGCACATGTTTAATATAGGTAGTTTCTTTCTCTTTCCTTCTTTTGGTTTGTGTTTTGAGACAGACAGGGTCTCACTCTAATTCAGGCTAGCCTTGAACTATGCTTTTTTTGTGGTCTTGGGCTCACATTCAGGGCCTTGCATATGCAAGGCAAGGGCTCTTCCCCTGAGCTACGACCCTGGCCACTGAACTCACCGTGTAGCCTGGGCTGTCCTCAAACTCGCGGCGATCCTACCTCAGCCGCCCTGGTGCTGGGATTGTAGGTGCATGGAACCACATCTGGCTTATAGGTAGTTTATTTTTAATTTAAAAATTAATTTTACTGGTATATTTTAGATGCACATAATGATCACATTCATCATAGGGAATTTGTACCTATACATGATATATCTTGACCCTTTTTTCCCATTCCCCTCCCTTCAACACTTTTCCCCTCCTTATTTAAAACAGCTTTGTTTCCATTTTTCCTTTTCTCTTTTTTCTTGTCCCCCTCCTCCCCCTAACCCTCCCCAATTTCCCTTTTCAAACATTTTCTTCCTGTTTCACGGTCTCTATTACACATTTTGGTCCTTATTTACACTTTTGGTTTCTCACACCAGAGAAACCACGCGTTACTTGAACATGTGTGTCGGATCTATTTTATTTAAGAGCATGGCCTCAAGATATATCCATTTACTTAGAAATGTCTCAAGATTATCCTTCTTGATGGCAGAGTAGTACTCCACTGTATCAAAAAACCCTACATCTTCTTTATCCATTCATCAGCTTGGCATCTGGGCTGCTGTTTCCAAAATTTAGCTATTATAATAGCTATGTTGCCACTATATTGGTGTGCATATACCACTGTGGTATGATGTTTTTAATTCTTTTGTGAAGATACCAAAGAAGTGAATAGCTGGGTCAAATGGAACCTCTACTTTTAGTTTTTTGAGGAATCTCCCCACTGATTTCTAGAAGTGGTTGCACCAGTGGAGAAGGACTCCTTTTCTCCCACAGCCCTGGCCAGCATTTGTTATTGGTTGATTTCATAACAGTCATTCTTTCTGTGGTGAAATGGAATCTCAATGTTGTTTTGATCTACCTCTCTCAAATTACCAGTGATATTGAACATTTTTTCATATACTTGCCATTTGTACTTCTTCAACTGAGAAGTGTCTGTTCATTTCAGGTGCCCATTTTTTGATTTGATCTTTAAATTGTAGGTAGGGGGGGTCCTGATGTTTTTGAGTTCTGTACATACTCTAGCTATTAGTCCTTTGTCTGAGGAACAGCTGGCCAAATATCTTTCCCACTCTGTTGGTGATTTCTTTTGCCATGCAAAAGTTTTTTAGGGGTTGGGGAGTTAACTCAAGTAGTAGAGGACTTGCCTAGCAAGTGCAAGACCCTGAGTTCGAGCCCCAGCACCTCCAAAAAAAGCTTTTTAATAAGATGAGATCTTGATAGGGTATTTTAGAGCCATCACTCACCTCTTCTTTCATGGTTAAAACTAAAAATCCATTCACTGAACACTTAAGATGATACATGTATATGCACGTATACACATGCATGTATACATATGTACAGTTAGCTCATCAGCATAGTGAAAAAATTATAATCAAAGAACACATGTTTGGGGCTGAGGGTTTAGCTCAGTGGTTAGAGTGCTTGACTTGCAAGCACGAGGCCCTGAGTTCAATCCCCAGCACACACACACAAAAAAGAACACATATTTACAGCATGAATTTTCAAATTTTCATATTTTTATTAGAACACACACCCTTTTATGATTAAACATATTTACATCAATTTGAATAGAGATACACTTTTCTTTTTTTCTTCCTTTATTTTTTTGAGACAAGGTCTCACTATGTAGTTCAGGCTGGACTCAAACCCATGGCAATCCTCCTGCTTCAGCCTCCTGCGTGCTGGGGTTACAGGCATGCACCAACACACTCAGCAAGATAAATACACATTTCCAGTCTGGGAGCTATTGTCTTTTCTGAAGACTGTAGAATAGAGTAAATGGCCTCTTCTAGAACTTTCCAGTCCCTGACCATATATTTTAGTACCTGAGGGCTTAATCTTCTTAGTTTAGGTTATATATTTTCCCTGAAACAGATTTTCATATTGAAAAACTTAGTTCAATCTATTACTAATGGTTTATTTTTGTTTAATTTTTTTGTGGTGCTGGGGACAAATACAGGGTTTCACGTATGTTAGACAAACACTGTACCACTGAGCAACACCCCGGCCTACTACCAATATTTTAAATATCATCTTACTCTTTATACTTACAAACAATTATCATAATGAAATTTGTATAATAGGCAACTTGCAAACCAAATAATGTACCTTTCAATTGATATTTCAAATATACAACGATATAAGAATATTAGAAGTAAAATGTGTTGTTAACAAGAGTGTAGCTACTACTACTTTGCACTTTTGGACTTCGCCTACAAATATCATATTGTCATTTCTGGAAGATGACACAAGCAAGTGTAGTCATATTTTAGAGGTGAAGAGAGGAAGATAGCAAAAGATAAAACATTTCTTTTTTTTTTTTTGTGGTGCTGGGGATTGAACTCAGGCCCTTGTGCTTGCAAGGCAAGCACTCTAATCACTGAGCTAAATCCCCAGCCCCAAACATTTCTTTTTTTAATGGCTTTTTTGAAACACGGTCTCACTATGTAGTTGGGGCTGGCCCCAAACTTGCTGCGATCCTCCTGCTTCAGCCCCCAGAGCTCCGGGATTACGGGCCAGGCGTGCGCCACCATGCCCAGCTAAAATGTTTCTTACACTGAGTCCACACAGGAAGTGAGTCAAGAAACGTCACTGCAAAGTGCTGTTGTTAAATCTGTTGCCTGAACCTGGGGCAGCAACAGGAGAAATGATTCTGATACTTTGTTTAGAAAAAAACTAAACAAAACAAAAAACAGTGACTCCTATTCAGGAGTCAATGGTACAAAAGAAGAAAAGTAGGAATGTTGGTAGAAATATAAACTGACAGCCGTTATCAGTCAGTAGTTTATATCTTTAAGAAGCTGTGCAGGGCTGGTAATTTAGCTCAGTGCTAGTGCACCTGCCCTGAGTTTGACCCCACCCAGCACCCCCCTCCACACACACAAAAATGAGGCTATAGAAGAACCAGGTGTGGTGGCCCATGTTTGTAATCCCAGCACTCTGGGAAGCTGAGGCAGGAGAATCCCAAATTCAGGTCCGGGCTGGCCAACTTAGTGAGACCCTCTCTCATATAAAAAATAAAAAATAGTCAGGTATGTAGTTCAGTGTGAAGGCCCTGGGTTCAGTCCCTAACACCAAAACAAACAAATAAAATGAAACAAACCCTACAAAAGCCCTCTGAGACATTACTAAGGAAAAAACACTGATTTTTCAAACAAGTCAATGCCAATGTAGATTTATCTGACTCATAGAATTAATTAAAAATTATCTTCGGGGGGTTGGGATTTAGCTCAGTGGTAGAGCGCTTGTTTAGCAAGTGCAAGGCCCAGAGTTCGATCCCCAGCACCCCCGCTCAAAAAAAAAAAGCATTCTGGGGGCTGGGCATGGTGGCCCAAAGCTGCAAGCCCAGCATTTCTGAGGGTGAGGCAGGAGGATAATTTCAAGTTTGAGGCCAGCCTGGGCTATAATAGTCTAAACAAAAACAAGAACAAACAAAAACCACTCTGGCGTCACTCCTGGACCTTTTGCTAAGATCAAGAGTAGTTCCTGTTCCCATCAGTTTAAGGGTGCAGAAGTTCTCTGGCTGACAATATACTAAGTGGATATTGGAGCAGGAAGAGGAGTAGGAGTTTGCTCATCCATTCCGTGTACCGACATGTTATATTATTGCAATACCTCCAGGAATGGTGCACAGGAAGACAAAAAAGTCTTTCTGGTATTCAAGATTACTGGTTTCATTTTAAGAGCACAGTAACTTTTTAGCTGGGTGTCATGGTGCATGCTGGTAATTGCCGCCCTTAGGAGGTTGAGGCAGGAGGATCACACGAGTTCAAGGCAAGCCTGAACTACATAGTGAGACCCTGTCTCCAAAAACCAAAACACCAAAAAAAAAAAAAAAAAGGAAAAAAAAAAAGCAAAGGATGTTTATAAGTTATAATAGTGACAGATGCAAGTTTACATGACTGGAAGATGCAAATTTACACGAATGGAGGTTCTTTGTTTTTCTTTTGGTTTTGGTTTTTTGAGACAGGATGTCCCAATGTAGTTCAGGCTGGCCTTGAACTCACTGAGTAGCTCAATCCTTCTGCCTCAGCCTCCTGAGTGCTGCGATTACAGGCCTGCACCACCACTACTAGCCAGATAAATTCTTTTTTTTTCTTTCTTCTTTTGGTGTCAGGGATCGAACTCAGGGCCTTGTGGCTTGCAAGGCAAGCACTCTAACACTGAGCTAAATCCCCTGATAAATTCTAATAGTTGGAATTTTGTATGTGCATTTTAATTTAATAGGGTTAAAATATTTTGGAAAAACTATTAGGCTGGGGGCTGGGGATTTAGCTCAGCGCCCAGATGGCGACAGGGCCGCAGAAGCCTCCGGGGAGGAGTGCAGCGCAGCCTCCTTTCGGTTGCGCCTCGGCTGTGAGTGAAAGTCGTGTGTTTAAAACTTTCCCCAACTTTCGTTGACCCGAAGATGATTATTTTTCTATTTGGAAAATGTGAAATAACTCATCTGAGGCGATTTTCTTTTTTAATACTGCTAGGGGAAGGTAGATTTCTTATTTCACTTCGAAAGCTTTCCTTTAAAAAGAATTTCTTTCGCGTTCCCTTCCCTGTTCTGTCACTCTGCAACTTGTGCTGGAAAACAACTTGTTTTGGCACACTGGAGTTAACAACTGTAGGTGAAAATTGTGTTTTATGTTCAGTCTCTCCCATTCTTCTAAGCGAGTTTCTCAAATTTTGATTAAGAGCAAAACTGCAGCGGACAGGTAGGCTTTCAGAATGCCACTAGTCCTGAACTGTGTTGATGACTTGAACCTGTAAGCGATTAGTAAGCGATTAAAATATTGTTTGCATTTTTAAAAAAAATTTTTGAGGTGTCACCTAAGTTGCTTAATTATTAGCTAAAGCATAGTGGCTAAGCGTGATGATTGCTTTTCTTCTCAATTGTTCATTATAGACCTCCTTTTTTTTTTTTTAAAAGCTTCCTCTATCTTGTGAAACAAGTCAAACAATTTAAACACAAACTTTGTTCTTATGCAACATTTGGATTATATAGTTAACTAAGAAATCATTAGGAAATTAAAATTTTATATTGTGAGCTGGGTGTGGTGGTACACACCTGTTATCCCAGCTACTTGAGTGGCTGAGGCAAGGGGATGGCAAGTTCCAGGCCAGCCTGGCCAATTTAGTGAGTTATTGTTTCAAAATGAAAAATAAAAAAGGGCCGGGGATGCAGCTCACTGGTAGAGCACCCTGGGCTTGGCCGTCAGTGCTGGAAAAAGAAGAAATGGTGCAACTTCCATCACCCGGGATCACATAACAGGGACCAGAGTTAACCTCTCATCTAAAATAATTAAAAAGTGGCTGAAATAGATGACAAAAGTGTTTTCAGATATCAGCTAGCAGGAAGTACAGGACAGTGATTTCTCTGAGGCCGGCTGCGGGAGATTTTCCAGGCGGTGGCACAACTCCAAGGTGCCCGAACAGAGCCTGTCACCTCTACTAAGGAGAAAAACTGATCATCAGAAACGGGCCCGGAAATGACACAGATTGTAAGGTTAAAGATGTTAAAACAGCTTTTATCACTAAAGACCGTGTGTTTTCAAAAAGGTAAAGGAAAAGCATGAGCAAGATAAGAAGAGACATGTAAGATCTTAAAAAAGGGTTGGGGATTTAGCTCAGGTGATTTTTATACAGAGTAAGTGATAGGGATCTACTTTCAGTCTTCTAGTTATCTAGTTTCTAGTCTTCTGGTTATCCACTTTCCCAGCACCATTTGTCTGTCTTTTCTACACTGTTTATTTTTTTTTTTTTAATTTTTTTTTATTATTTTTTACCAAGAACATGTATTGGTACATTGCATACATAATGATCATAATCAACATGGTTATTTTGTACCTGTACATGATACATCTTGGTTTTCCCCCCTCTTCCCCCCTTCCTACACTGTTTATTTTTGGCTCCTTTGTCCAGAATCAGACCATTGCTGGTATTATGGGTTTGCTTCTGTGTCCTCTTTTCTGTTCCGTTCATCCACCTGTCTATTTTTGTACCAGTACCATGCTGCTTTTGTTACCATGGGTTTGTAACATAATTTGAATTCAGGTATTGTGATGCTTCCAGCCTTGAGTTTGTGTGTATGTGTGTGTGTGTGTGTGTGTGTGTGTGTGTGTGTGTGTGTGTGTGTTTTGCTTAGGATTGCTTTGGCTATTCTGAGTCTTTTGTGTTTAAATACGAATTTTAGGAGTGTTTTTTCTAGTATGTGAAGAATGTCACTGGTATTTTGATGGGGATTGCATTGAACCTGTAGATCACTTTTGGTAAGATGGCCATTTTGACCGTATTAATTCTGCTGATCCATGAACAGGGGAGGTCTTTCCATCTTCTAGCATCTTCCTCAGTTTTTTCTTTGGCATTCTGAAATTTTGGTTTTAGAGGTCTTTCTCTTCATTGATTAGATCAGTCACCAGGGATTTTTTTTTTAAGTTATTATGAATGAAATTGTTTTCCTGATTTCTTTCTCACTAGTCCATTACTGGTGGATACAAAAGCTATTGATTTTTAATATTTCTATTTTTGGGGGGAGTGCTGGGATCAAACTCAGGGCCTTCTGGTTGCTAGGCAAGCACTCTACCACGTATGCTAAATCCCCAACCCTTTATAATGATTTTATATCCTGCTACTTTGCTGAATTCATTTATCAGCTCTAAAAGTCTTCTGGTAGTCTTTACAGTTTTCTAAGTATAGGATCACATTATCTGCAAACAAGGGGAATTTAACTTCTTTTCCTATTTGTATATGCTTTTATTTCTTTTGCCTAATTGCTCTAGCTAAAAAAAAAAATTGTTTGTTTTTGTTTTTGAGACAGGGTCTTGCTATGTAATCTAGACTGGCCTTGAACTCACTATGTAGCCCAGGCTGGCTTCGAACTCATGGTGATCCTCCTGCCTCAGCCTCTGAGTGCTAGGATTACAAGTGTGCACCACAACACTGGCTTCTAGCTAAAGTTTCAAGAACTACATTGAATAAGAATAGTAAGATTGGACATCTTTGGATTTTTTCCCGAGGAATCATCTTTTTCAAAAATGGTGTTGGAATAATTGGATATCCATATGCAAAAAAATAATCTTTACTTCACACTTTATATATTTAAGGGCTAAAAATATAAAACTTCTAAAAGCAGGCTAGGAGAAAATCTTGGCAACCTTAGATTAGACAAAGACTTCTTAAACAGAAAAGAATATACAAAGACATATCTACTTTGGAAAGGAGTTTGGCAGTTATTTAAAAATTTAAACAGATATGTTTCATACAACCCAGCTACTCCAGTCCGAAGATTTCACCCAAGGGAAATAAAAGCACACAACTACACAAAAACTTACAAGTGCCCATCGCCACTTTGTATTTGTAATTCCCCAAACAGGAAACAACCCAAAAGTCCGTAAGCCGGTGAATATACAAATGATTATGTTTATACCAGGGAATATACTATTATCCAGAAGAGGGACAAACTGTGATATCCAGAGGGATAGGAAATCATTTCCTAGAAATAAATAGGACAAAAAAGAACAAAAGAGGAAAAAAAAAAGAAAAAACCCAAAAGAATTAAAAAATCATGATGCTGAATGAGAAAAGTTAGGTGGTGAAACTGCACGTGGCATGATTCCATTTATATAAAACAGACTGATTTTTCCCAGCAGAAACCGGAATGGTATTTGCCTCGGGCTGGGTCGAAGCAGGAGCGCATGCCCCGGAGGAGCAGTTGGAAGCCGGCCTGGTGCCCACGGCCAGGTTCCCAGGTGCGCACACTCTCCGCAGGAACGCAGCCTGGACTGCAGGTGGCCGGTCAGGAGCTGCGCGGCTGGACAGCAGTGTGCCAGCGTGAGGTGCAGAGCTTGGAAGACCTAGTTACAGTTCTGTGTATCTTTACAAACCCCGTAGAATTTTTAAATTATTCTACCTGTAAAATTTGTAGTCCTTTTGGAGCGATCGAAGAAGTGTTTTATCAGCGCCGTCTCGTCCTCCCCGACAGTCGGCCGGCCCTCCGATTTGGAGAATACGCGTCTGCTGGTCCCTGCGCTAGCTATGCTCAGTTCCCAGCAAGCTCCTGCGTAGTGAATTCAAAGCCAAGAGAGTAGTTCGCCCCATTGACTTTAGGTCGGCTGCCTCCCTGGTTTGGGGGCAGCTTGCTTTCTTTTAGACCTGTCAGCCACGCATTTTTCAGACATTTTTCATTCTACAGTCATAAGGTATAAGTTATCTTCAATGCTGAAGATGTGTGAAGGCCACCAGGGTGCTGGCCACGCGTCCAGTCTGCAGGAGACTCACGCGACAGACAGCCTGAGTGGCGGCGGGTCGCTGGCTACGGTGTTTTCGCAGCTGGCACTTTATGTCTACATACATGCATAAAACAGTAGGTCAGACTGCTGTGATGATCTCATTTCCCCGACAAGACTACCGAAATTAAGATAAGTTTTAATAGTTACTGGTTTTCTCAAAATCAATTTATATTTTTTTCACTGTTTTTTTTTTTTTTGTTTTTTGTTTTTGTGGTGCCGGGGATTGAACTCAAAGGGCTTTGTGCTTGCAAGGCAAGCACTCTAATCACTGAGCTAAATCCCCAGCCCCTCAAAATCAATTTATATTTTATCTTACTGTATCAAACTCTCAGTTTGTGGGAGTTGATAACGTGCACATCCCAATTCTTTATCCCTTCCCTTCTCCTTCCTCCCCTTCCTCCATCTCTTGGTCCCCTTCCCTTTGCAAACTATCTCCCATTATTTGAAAATCTATTTAAACTTTATAAGTAGTCCTTTTTTTGTTTTTGTTTTCATTACTGAGGATTGAACCCAAGGACTCTCACATGCTAGGCAAGTCTTCTACCAGTAAGCTACATCTCCAGCCTTAAAACAAAAAAACAGGAACAAAAATAAAGCCTTTAAGACGATCAGGAGAAGTTGCCCAGGCTGGGTTTCAACTTGTGGTCTCAGCCTCCCGACTAGATGAGATTACATGCATGTACCACCGTGTCTGGCTTACATTCAGGTTGTCTGCTCGGTTTATGATTTAATAGTGGAAATACTGCTTGCTGCACTAAGTAATTGTCCAACTTTACAAGGATAAAGCCACAAATATTGTTCACAACTGATTTTTTTCCCCTGCATTTTCTTTTTCAGATCAGTTTTATTGAGATAGAATTCACTACCAGTCAATACACCACTCACACATATAAGGTGAACAATTTGGTGGTTGTTAGTATAATCAGAGTTGTAAAACTATCACTATGATCTAATTTTAGACTGTTTTTATCACCCCAAGAAAAAAACCTTTTACTTACCAGTAGTCATTTCCCAATCACCTCTCCTCCCTTCTCAGCCCTAAATAACCAGTAAAGTACTTCCTGTCTCTTGATTTGACTATTCTGGACATTTCATATAAATTAAATAATATAATGTGATTCTTTTGTGACTAGCTTCTTTCATTTAGCATGTTTTTAAGATTCAGTCTGCTAATAGCATGTATCAGCATTTAAGTTTTGGGGTGGTGGATTTCACTATGTAGCCCAGGCTGGCCTCAAACTCAGTGATCTTCCTGCCTCACTCTCCTGAGTGCTGGGATTTTAAGTGTGCACCACTGCGTCTGGCCCTTTTGGTTCTTTTATTCCGAATATAGTTCGCCTTATGGACATACTGCACTTCTCTTGTCCTTTGATCAAGTGAGGGATGTTTGATCCTCTTCTCTCACATTTGGGGATGAAAATGTGCCACGAAGATCTGTGTGCATATTTTTGTGTTGGGCATGTTTCTCTTTCTCTTGGCTGTCTATGGTGGGTTTGCTAGTTGATACAGTAACTTTATGGCCCAAACTGTCTCCCAAAACTGCTGCACCATTTTAAATTCTTCCTAGCAATGTGGAAGTTTCCAACTTCTCAACCTCAACATATTTTTTTTTTTTTTTTCACAGCACTGGAGATTGAATCCCAGGGCCACACCCCCTACCCCCTTTCAGAGACAAGGATTCACCAGGTTGCCCAGGCTGATCTTGAACATGGGATTCTCCTGCCTCAGCCTCTTAAGGGCTGGGGCGCCACTACACACGGTTTAAGTACTTTTCAAACTTCATATTGTTCCATAAACTGTGGGTCCCATGCTGATAGATGGCAGATGTTTTTTAAGGAAGCTCCAAATACAATTTTGCTTTCCACAAGAAAATGGATCTGGTCTAGTGTATCCTAACATTCTGGGCCTCTCTGACCTCATCTTTGAATAGAAGGGGTTCTTCCTATTTGCACCTTGCTGTTTGACCTAAATAATAATGTGTCTGGCAAGGAAAATAAACAAAGATGAAGCTTGAAGCCTGAGTCATTGTTTTACACAAATAACTTATAGTCTATGAGTTGTCCTTTCCTGCCAGTAAGTCAAAACTTAGCAAATATTCTTTCTTTAGTTGTTTGTGAAAGGGTCAGGTATTTTATGGTGTATGACGAATTTAGTAAATAAATTAAAAATTTTTTTCTGAATAGGTAACTTTCAGTGCAGAAAAATAACCACATTAATAATTTCCAAGCCTGGCCAGGTGGGGTGGTGCACGCCTGATGTCCCAGCACTTGGGAGGCTGAGGCAGGATCACGTGAGTTCGAGGCCAGTTTGAACTGCACAGTGTGACCATCTTAAAAAACAAAACAAAAAACAAAAAACTTACTTTCTTCTTGTCTATAAACATTTTACAAAAATCTAAAAAAATCTAGACAAACTTCTGGACACATCAATTGTTACTGAGATGCTGGGAGTTGACGGTAATTTCCTAATGTGCGTATATGAACAAGGAAGCATTGGAATTCCAGCATTCATTCTGCTTCTCAATGTTATGCCAGATCCTACTTTTTTTTTTCTTTTTTCAGACAGGGTCTTGCTATGTAGTCCAGCCTGGTTTTGAACTATCCAGCCCAGACTGGCCTCGAACTCATGGTGATCCTCCTGCCTCAGCCTTCAGAGTGCTGAGATTACAGGCATGTACCACCAGACCCGGTGAGGTCCTAAATATTAATTTAGTACCAACAGTTAGTGTGAAGCTCTAAACTTCTTTTTATTTTGAGCATTTTGTTTAATTATTGATCAAAAGATTCTTTTTAAAAAAATAGAATAGGCTGGTCTCATACTAGTAGGCACAAATGATCCTGTCTCAGCTTCTGCCCGGCTTACATAAATCTGTCTCAAAAGACAAACTTCCAAAAGGTAGTGCAATTTCAAAATGTAGGTTAATTTTAAGAAATAACCTAAATATAACATCAAATAAGAGATCACTGGAACTAAATGTTCAAATTTTGGTGTTTTTTTTTTTTGTGGGACTGGGGATTGAACCCAGGACCTTTCCACTGAGGTACAACTTCACCCTCTTCCCTTTTGTTTTTAAAATTTCTTACTTTTGGGCAAGGTTTCCTTAAATCACTAAATTGCCCAGGCTAGGAGTGAATTTATGATCCTCCTGCCTCAGCCTCCCAGAATGGTGGGATTACAGGCACTGTGCCACTACATCTCGCCACCGCATTCTTTAAATAAATTTAAAAAAAGTTCTGCTTTCCCTAATTTCAGAAGACATAGTGATTATTTTATTAAAACAAAAACTAAACAAAAAACCAGTAACTTCTCTACTCAGATATACTCTCTATATAAATTTTTTTTTTTTTTTTGGTGCTGAGGATTGAATCCAGGGCCTTGTGCTTGCAAGGCAAGCACTCTAACCACTGAGCTAAATCCTCAACCCCACTATATAAATCTTTAAAGGCTATCTTTCTAGTTTCATTTTTTTCCTGGAACTGGATTTTTAAAATTCTAGTCCTATCTTAGCCTCTTCACAAAAAGCTGTGCACATGGACTCTTATAGCACAGAGATATAAAAATATGGGATAAGTGTAATCTGCCCTTCCTTCACCTTCCTCTCATGATACAAAGCACTTCCAGGGTTTTCTGGGGTCTGCTTTGGGCACAGGACACAGAATTAGTGATTAAAGACAGACACATTTATATTTTTAACAGAATAAAAGGGAAAAACAAAACAATTTCAAATAAATATTTTAATTGTTATCAAACGAAGCAGAACAAAATGGTATATAGACATACACAACTATGAATATGTATGTACACATATAACTATTCAAAAATATGCAATCATATATACCAAGTTTGAAAAGGAATATATAGAAAAATATGTATTAGATACTGGGGATGTTTCATTTTCTCTCTCTTTTTTTTTTTGAGACAGGGTCTCACTATGTAATTCTGGCTGGTCTTGAACTAAATATGTAGCCCCAGGCTGGCCTTGAACTCATGGTAATCCTCCTGCCTCAGCCTCTCAAGTGCTGGGATTAGAGGTATGTACCACCACGCTCAGCATCTTTTTCATTTTGTAATATACTCAGCAAAACATTACACCAGGGAGGACTATTTTAGTGCTAGAGAATCTTATATAAATGAATTTGTTCAAGAGCTTCTCTGTCAATGTCCTTTTGTGGGTACACATCATAGTTCAGTGGTATTTCTTCAACCCAGGAGGATAACTGTATGTTGGTCTAGGAAAGAAAAACAGAATTACAAGCAAAAATGAAACTTGCAGAATGATCCTGTTTTCTGGAATCTTATGAAGTCATCACTAAGTAATTGAACACAACAGACTTTTATTACAATGACTAGGACCAAGTCTGCATGGTACCCCATGAATAGTTTTTTATAAATGGTAGAGACTTAATTTATTGTGATTTTTGAATTTGAAAGAATATAGTTTTTAATACAAACATTTTAATAATTACCATTAGGCTTAAACAACAGAAGACTAAAACAGTGATGGGAATACACAGACAGTGTTTATATGTGGCAGGAAGGGGGTGTGGGGCAATTCCTTTCCATAAGGTTCCCTAGGCCCTTCCCCTCAAATTGTAAGCTTGAGCCTTACCAGTTTAAAGAAGTTTTCTTAAATAGAAAACAATAAAATTAACAAGAATTTACATATAATGGGAGTGTATTTTTTTTCCCCAGTGCTGTGGATTGAACTCAGGGCCTTGCACTTGCTCGGCAAGCACTCTAACCACTGAGCTAAATCCTCAGTGCAAATTTACATATAATGAATCTTACATAAATATCAATTTTGAATGGTTACTTGGAGAGATTTATGTACTGTATTTAGAGTGAAAGCTATTATTCTGGTAAATAAAAAAACCACTCACACTCAATTATTTCAGTATATATAGAAATTATAACACAAATTAGAGACTGTATTTTTTTTTTTTTTTTTTTTTTGTAGTACTGAGGATCAGAACCAGTTCTACCTTGGAACTACATCCCCAGCCCCTTTTATTTTTTATTTTGAGACAGGGTCACACTAAATTGCCCAGGCTGGCCTTGACCTTTTGATGCTCCTGCTTATCCTCCTGAGTAACCAGGATCACAGACGTGTGGTACTGTGCCTGACTCAAAATGTATGTTTTTGTGAGTATGGAAAATTATGGTAGGATCACACCCCTCAGGGGGTGGCAATTTCACTGGGAAGAAATGAAGAGGGTAACTGAGGAGACAAACACCTTTCTTCTGGATTATTTCCTTCTTATAACAAGCATGAATTACTTTTACAATATGGATGATTGCTAAAAATTTTTTTAAGTATATTGACGACTGTTTTTATTTAACATTTTTGGCATCTTTCTTATTAGTGCATATTGGTTATACACATTAATGGGTTTCACTTTAGGACTGTTTGGTTTTACAAAGGAAGAAATCATACATAAGGAAAGGTCCACTACAAAAATAATGATAGCATTCTGTATTAAGAAATATGACAGTTCCTTTTATTTGGGGATCTCAAAGAACTTCACAAATACTGATTAACCTTCATAAAAGGGATAAGTTGTTGGGCTGAACTTTATTATTAAATAACATCTTTCTTATATATGGAGAATCTGGGGAACAAAGAAACTGGTTTAAGATTCCTAACTCATTTAAGAGGCCAAACTGCACATAGTACAAAGTCCTGCAGTCTGCTCATTTGATTTCTGAAGCTGGAACAACCATGTTCCTTCTGTTCTAAGGGACGAAGTTATGATGTGGGTATTCTAAGCCTCTTAAAAATATTCAATCATGTTTGTTAACCTAATACTATGACCTCACAAAAAAATCTGGTAGAGAAACAAGGGAATTTATATCCATATAAGTACTACAATTTTAGAGCTCTTCAGGCCAGGAAAGAAACCACAAACCAGTGCTTAAGCAATAAGCTCTTGCTATTCTGTTACTTGTCACTGTTTTCAGACAGAACATTTCTAGAATGTTTACCGTAATAGTTATGAGAAACATACAGGCAGAAAGTTTTGATAATAAAAATGCTGGAGAGTTGGCTGACACACCTGAAGGCCTGAGAGAGAATCTGGGAGACTGGGCACCGTCACTAGTAACGATCCTGGCTTCCGCAGGCTACGGCTGACACACTCCCAGGCGCTACAACACACAAAAACTTTTATGTCACAACCACCACAGGACGCTGCTCTATGCCTATCAGAAAGGACAAAACCCAGGATAACAAATGCTGGGAAAGTGGTGGGGCAACAGGAACTCACATTAACCGCACACAGGAATGCAAAAATACACAGCCATTGTGGGAGTTCGGTGGTTCCTTATACAAGTAAATATATTCTTACCATACAACCCAGGAACTGTGCCCCTTGTGTTTTACCTGAAGGAGCTAAAAACCTATGTTTACATGAGAATCTGCACACGAATGTTTAGAGCAGCTTTCTCTTAACTGTCAAAACTTGGAAGCAAGCAAAGTGTCCTTGAGTAGGTAAGCTGATAAACTGTGGTATATCCAATGATGGATATCCTGGAAATAACAAAACTATGGAGATGGAGAAAAGAGTTAGGAGCGAGGGGAGAGCAAAGGATGAACAGGCAGAGCACAGGGGATTTTTAGTGGAAATACTATGTGTGACACTTGAATGGTGGATCCATGCCACCATATGTGCTTCCAAAGCCACAGGCTGTACACCAGCTCTAATGTAAATTACGGACTTTGGGTGAATATGGTGCATTGCAGACTCATGCATTGTAATAAATAGGTCACTCTGGTGGGGGATGTTGATAATGGGGGAGACTACGCGTTTGTACGGGCAGAGTATATGGGAAATCTCTGTCCATTTTCTTTCAGTTTTCCTGCAAACCTAAAACTGCACTAGAAAAATAGTAGTCAACACAACAACACCACAAACAAAAACCCCACACCCTGAGTCCAAAGCTCGCCTGTATCAATACTTCTATCACCCAGGTTGAAAACAAAACACGGCAAAACAAACAAACAAAAAACCCCTGCTATGTTAGATTTTACCAGACACTGGAAAATGAAAAACAAAAACAAAAACAAAAACAAACCAGTGATCAAAGAAAACGTAGTACAGGAGACAGCTAGAAATCTAGATGGGCAAAAATGTTTGCCCACAGGAAACAGTACTGAAGCAACATACTAGGTGTTGGCAAATTCTCTAGTTCCTGAAAGGGTGTTGGTAAAATTGTGGTCAAAGTACTGAGGAGATTAACAAGATGGGGATTCAGGTTACTACGAGTACTGTGAATAAGTCCACAAGTTGGGTTTCAGAATCAATGTACCAGTCAAAGCCATATCAGTTGTTAAAGCCTCTTAGATTCTTTATGAAGTACAGAGAATTGGTTCTACAGACTAAAACAGGGTTGAGATTACCAGGGGCCAAGGCTGCAGAAGAGTCCTAGAAAACAGGGGCGGAGGGGCCAGAAACCAAAGACTAACAACGAGAGTGTAATATGTAGATCAGACCTTTTAAAATAACAGCGAGAGTGAAATCATACTCAATTTGGCTGTGGGAACTATTCCCTGGGAGGACTTTCAGTACAACACGACACTGGGAACATCAGCAACTTTAAAGTTGCTGGGTTGGACTGGCCGACTTTAAAGCGAGATGGGGGCCACATGCAAGCGTGTGTGTCAGAGGGCAGCCTGTGTGCAGCCTTAATGTGGATGTGAACAGGGGAGGAAAGGATGAACGGGCGGCGCACAGGGGACTTTTAGTGGAGACACTGTGCGTGCGTCCGGGTGGGACCCCCACTGCTGGGGAGCAAGGATGAAGCCATCCCTTGCAGCTGGGCAGGTGGCAGGAGTATTACTGGCGCTTATTTTAGAGTAATGGCTACTGGCTTAGTAAGCTCTGAACTTCATTAAAAAAGTGATAAAATGTTCTTTTACTCAAGATGGACATAAAATTACATAGCATT
Organism: Hystrix cristata; assembly: GCA_004026905.1. Classification (NCBI taxonomy): domain Eukaryota; kingdom Metazoa; phylum Chordata; class Mammalia; order Rodentia; family Hystricidae; genus Hystrix; species Hystrix cristata. Next base: position 174,217 of record PVJO010000348.1, read on the forward strand.
TCAATGTCACTGTGTTTTGACTAGAGCTATTTTGTCTTAAAAATAACATACTTTAAATTGCGAAGGTAGGCCCTTAAATTCTTAATCCTCCTACCTCAGCCTCCCAAGTAGCTGAGATTACAGGCATTTGCCACTATTACTGGCAGTCAGTGGTGCATGTTTGTAATCCCAGCCACTCAGGCTGAGGCAGAAGGATCACAAATTCAAGGCTGCCCCAGGCAATTTAGTGAGACCCTGTCTCAAAATACAAAAAAGGCTGGGGATGGAGCTCAGTGGTTAAGCGCTTGCCTAGCATGCATGAGGCCCTGGGTTCAATCACTAGTACAAAAAACCAAACCAAACCAAACCAAAACCAAAACAAATAAAAACAACAAAAAATTTCTCTATGAATCTGAGATGTTATCCTAATGAGACTGACCTTATTCTAAAGCCTGAGCCTTTCCCAGATTTTCTATTATATACTAACTCCTGTGGTAGTATCATTCCACTTATCCTCAGACTCCAGTTTAGATTAGCAATCTTGAAGGTGGGTGGGCACCACACACCTGTAATCCGAGCATTGGGGAGGCCGAGGCAGGAGGATTGCCGTGAGTTCAAAGCCAGCCTGGGCTACATAGTCAGTTCAAGGCCGGCTTGCACTACAAAATTAGACACTGCTTCAAAAAACAAGAAAAAAAAAATCAAACCAAACCAAAACAAAGAAAATTACAAATCTTTGGAGATGATATATTGCACCATCTGTTTTCACTTATTAGAAAATTGATTTATAGATAAATGATCAATTTTGTCAGAATGATTCAAGTATCAGAATGCTTTACTATCCCTTCTATCTAAATTTACTCTGTATATTGTCATTCACAAAGAAAATAACTAATCCCAAGAGACTATAACATTTCTGTATTTAGAATTTATTGTACTACACTAATTTAGGAGACATGACTAAATTATATCATGTGTTCAATACTTACTGAATGAGTCACACAGAGTTCAGGAGTGAATGTACCAAGAAACTTTTTAGAACAACCTAAATATGCAATATTTCCTGTGATAAGTTCAACAATAGCTTTTTATCTTTCCTCAGCATTCATAATCTTTCTATAATGAATCTCCAAAGAATTTATGGTATTTTTTTCTTTCAACTTCTTATGAAACATAAACTTGGTCATACTTCATTTTCCAACAATTATGTACTATTTTGGCTACTTGTTATTGACTTTAAAAGTCAAAGCTATTATGCCTTTTCATGGTAGCCCACCCTACACTGTAGGGTATATTTTTATTTTTTCTTTCCTTTTTACTCAGACTACAGTCACTCAGTAGAGCCCATTCTTCACCTATTCTTCTGTTTTTTTCTACTTTTAATAAATGTGAAACTCTGACACTGTTAAAAAAAAAAAGGCAAGACTTGGGAGGCTGAGGCAGGAGGATCACTGCAAGTTCAAGGGCAGCCTGGGCTACATAGTGAATTAAGAGCCAGCCTCAACTACATAGCAAGACCCTGCCTCAAAAAACCTAAACAACAACAACAAAAAGTGAAATATATATATATGAATTGTTTTTGTTGTATTGTTTTTTGAGACAGGGTCTCACTGGCCTGGAACTCACTATGTAGTCCAGGCTGCCCTTGAACATATGGTTATCCTAGTGCCTCAGCCTCCTGAATGCTGGCATTATGAGCATGTGCCACCATGCCTGGCTAATCACTGGAAATTACACTTAAAGGGCACTACGAGGAAAACAAGTTTGCTCATGTTGTGCTGCTCCTCTTTAAGTATGTGACTAAAATATCATCACCCATTTTTACTAAGCTGACAATATAATTAGTTTTCTGCTGAACTAGGTTTTTTTTAAAATTGTTAATTTCATAGTGAACTTAACCTAGTAGTAACTGGGGTGTGTGTTTGTGTGTGTCCATGTGTGTGCGTGTATGTGTTTATGAGAGAGAGAGAGAGAGAAAGGTAGAGAGAGAGAGAGAAAGGTAGAGAGGGAGAGAGAGAGCAAACGGTGAACAGGTGAAACAGCAGAATAAGGAGGTTTGGCTACTCAGGATTTCACCTTGGTTTGTAATTCTGTGCATTTTAATTTCTGTTCAATGGAACCCTTACTAACGCACTAATGCAAACATATTAGTGTAATTCCTTTTCGTGTATCTAGAGTATTCATAAACTACTATGACACATTAGACAGCAGCAAGCCTAACTGGCCAGAAAAACAGTATCTCAGAATATACTATGGGAATTTTCTAATTAGAATGACCCTGGAGGTCCTGATGGGCTACAAAGCACCAGTTATAGCAGGGGAGTCAGAAAAGGGATCATAGGTTTGCTAGTTTTCCCACTACCTGAAGAGTGGAATAAACTTTAGGAAGCTATTACTACTACTAGTACTACTGCTACTACTACTATTATTATTTTTGGTTTTTTGAGCCAGAGTCTTGCTACGTAGCCCAGGCTGGCCTTGAACTCACTGAGATCCTCCTGCTTCAATCTTCCAGGTGCTGGGATTACTTACAGGTGTGAACCAGCACACCCAGCTAGGGAGCTAATATTTTGTTTTGTTTTGGTTTTTTTTTGGTGCTGGAGATCGAACTCAGGGCCTTGTGCTTGCTAGGCAAGTGCTCTAACCACTGAGCTAAATCCCCAGCTGGGAGCTAATATTATTAAGAATATTTTAAAAATTAGATAATCAATCAGTACACATCGAATTGTTTCTCTAATATGAGAAACCGCAAGTGTAAATAAGGACAAAGGGGTATAATAGATATTATGAAAAAAAAAAAAAGATAGTATTCAAAAGAGAGGAGAATTAGATAGGAAAAAGGGGGATAAAGAAGGAAGGTTAAAACAAAAGTAAAATGAAAGGGAAAAAAATGGAAAAATGTACATAAACTTGTTGCAAATAGAGGGGGGTGGGTAAATGGAAGGGAGGGGAGGGGAAGAGGGGGGAAAACCAAGATGCATCATGTACAGGTACAAAAAAACCATGTCGATTATGATCATTATGTATACAATGTACCAATACATGTTCTTGGTAAAAATAAAAATTAAAAAAAAAGTTAGATAATCAGTTTTCTAGGTTAACATTCTTATATTCTGTTCTAAATTCATTTATAGGCCTTAGCTGACTTCCGTTATTTTGTCACATGACAGAAGTATGTTATTTCACGGAAAAGAAAACTGACATAGAAAAGAACAAGTATAAAAAAATCACTGAAAATTGCATTTTAATTATATCCATGGCTGCTAAGCAAGTGCTTGGGTCATGCAATCATTTTATATCTGTCAAAGAATTAGATGTAATATTTTACAAAGTTAGACAAAGTTTGTTTTTATTTTTGTTATGCGTACATATAACACACATAAACATCACATTTCCATATTAAAATAATCACCTCACAGTTGAGGTTATTTTTAAAAAGTTTAATATGAAAGCATTTCTACCATGATAATCTCTTTTCATACCTTTTTTTTTTTTTTTTTTTCCCCTGGTGCTGGGGATTGAACTCAGGGCCTTGTGCTTGGTAGGCAAGCACTTTAACCACTGAGCTAAATCCCCCTCTTTTCATACCTTGATGGGTATATTTTAGTAACAGATTATTTCTTACTTGAATAAATAACATACCTGGCCTGTTCAGTCTCGTTAAGAAAATATTCGAAGACATTATTCATTATAACAACGTCAGCAGTGTGCAGAAGGGAACCCTGGGTACAGATGTCTGCATGGATCACCTAAGGAGGAATGGGTTCATGTAAGAGAACAAGGGCATTGTATCACACATGGCAAAAGAAACAGCTGTTGGTTCATTGTTGTTAACCATTATGGGAGAAATAGCAGCATATTAATGCCTACAGAAGGTACATAACTTATAGTAAAAGCTTTGTTTTGGATAGAATTATTTATTTAGTCATATTTATGCTCTTTGAACTCTGAGTTCAGATTTTTTTCCCCACTATAACCGTATCGTAAGTTATAAGAGTTAAAAAGGACATAGGTTCAAACTATGGCTCTATCACCAACTAGGTTTATACTCTTAGGTAGTCAGTTTTTCATAAATAAAATGGAATATCTGTCCTGATTCACAGGATCAAAGAGGAATACATATAAATCATAGAAGCAGGCACACAAAAAGCAAACAAGTTATAAAAGGTTATACAAATTTGTAAATTTGTAAAATGTCAATACACTATGTTAACTGATCTGGTCTTGACTCTTCCTCTGAAATTTACTTGAGTGTACTGTCTGTCCAAAAAAGCAAGACAATGGGAAAAAAAACTCTACAAAATTATATACTTCAAAAACTGACAGACTCAAGACTTGCAGACTGTAGGTATGATAATATGAAGACATATTTATTTGCTAAAGAGCAAAGAACAGGTTTATTCTGTGGGAGGGTTCAACAGAAACAATCTGGACCAGGGGAGCAGTCCCAGCTGAAGGAAAGGGAAATGTCTTGAACATAAGAGAATGAGGCAAACATGCACTCAAGATGCGGACAACCGCAACACTCTAACCCCTTCCTCACCCACTTGGTTCCAGGACACTGGAAACAAAACAAAACAAACAACAACAACAAACAAAAACAAGAAAAAGAAAGAAAAAAATTTGACTTTCCAAAAGAATTATGGAGAAAGAAAAATATGTGAATGAGTATAACAATTCATTAACATTTTAAAATATTAAGTCAACTCAGGCTATCATGGCTTTCCTCACGACAGCCCACTCTGTGTCCTCCAGGATGTTCTTTTATCTTGCTTTCTCTTTCTCCTCTTTTATTCAGCCCAAGCTCAGTCTGTTGAGCCAGTTTCTCCCTCCTTCTTCACTTTTACTTTTTCAAATAATAAACTTTGTCACTGTTAAAAAAAGTCAACTCAATCTATTTCTATACAACAGCAAACAAGAATAGATGTACCTTTCTTTTGCAAATGGGAAGAGGACCAGGAGATGGAGGGCGGGGGAAAGGAAGAGAAGGGAAGGGAATGAAGAACGAATTAAGAATGTTATATACATGTACTAACTTCTCATGATGAATGTCATCATTATGTACTGCAAACATGTAGTATAAAAATTAAAAAAAAATTTTTTTTTGAGACAGGGTCTCGCTATGTAGTTCAGGCTGGCCTTCAGCTCACAATGTAACTCAGGCTCGCCTCAAACGCACGGCAATCCTCCTGCCTCTGCCTTCCGAGTGCTGGGATTACAGGCATGTGACACCATGCCTGGCGAAAAAAATAGAAATTAAAAAGAAGAATACCTTTATTCTGTCGCTAAACTGGTATTTTTTAATGACCATTTCCTGTAACTGGCAAAAATCTCCATTCAGTTCTACTCCATACAGCTGCACTGCTGAACTATAAAGGTAACCCTAGAAGAGGAAGATACATTATGATGCAAATTAATTAACTTTTAATTGTAGTTTATTTCTACTTGAAGATTTAAGTCAAATTAAAAAAAATCAAATACAGTAAAAAATAAAAGATAAATAAGATCTTGTAGTTTATGCAAAATTACAACTGCCAGAAGTTTACTCATATTCATCTAAGTCTTGGTTACAGTTTATTAATTCCCATTACATGGTTACATTTTTAAATATTGAGTTCTTTTTTCCTTATAAAACCAAGCATTCAACAAAGTTGGAAGTGAGAAGAGTGACCACATACAGATTCACTGTGTAAAACTCAACTTCTGTGATTTCTTGGGAAGTTATCAGACAAAAGAAAGAAAGGAGCTGGTCTCTGGTAAATTTGATGAAAAAATCACGGTAGTCTAACATTAGACGGAGGTGGCCTTGTGCATGCACTGGCTGACTTTCTTCCTGCCACAGCCTCCCTGGGTGCTGGGATTATAGGCGTGTATCCCCATGTCCAGCTTCCATCATGGATTTTTAGCACATGTTTAATAGTGCATATGTAGGTAGTCCAAAATTTTTTGCCTGAATCACTGGCTTAATGTGGAGAAATATGTCAATACATTTGGTCATCATCATTGATACCCCATCTGCAGAGCCACAATTACTTCAGCGTTACACTTTTTAATAAATCAGAAAGTTGACTATATTGGGCAAAATGCAGTAAGCAATCATAATCTCCAACGTTTCTTCAAATAAAACCACCAGCCAGGCTGGGGAGGGTGGCCCATGTCTATAATCCCAGCACTTGGGAGGCCGAGGAGCGAGGAGGGTTAAAGCCCAGGAGCTGGAGGCCAGGCCAGGCAATTTAGAGAGATCCTGCCCCAAAACAACAATGACGACACCCTTACGACAAATTGGATTTTCTATTACAGGTATCTTTCCTAATTACAGCATCAAAATTTAACATTGCAAAATAAATTCAGCATTAAAGAGTTAACTGCTTTTTTTTTAAAGCAGGCAACAACGCTGGGAACTGACAGTGCCCGTTTCTGGCCTGAGCCTCAACTGCTGTTGGCCATATGCTCTAACACGTCTACTAAAGACAAACAGAAACCACACTTCGGGTTTTTGATAAAACCATTTAAAAGCTTAGAAATACTCATGATTTGAAGTTTTTCAAAAACCACATTGAAGTAATGTTTCAGAAACAAACATCTACATTCAAACTTTGTATCACAGAAACTAGAACAAGATGTGTCCTTTGACATCATTTAGTTACTCATTTACAGAGGCGGAATTTAGAGGACCTGCGGTGTCAAGTGATTTGCTTATGGCCATACAGGGACCTCCTAGGTCAAGTAATTTGTCAGTTTTATGAGTTCTTATCAAAGCCCAGCATAGTGTTTTCTTTTAGTACAGTACAAAGGAAAAGAGGAGGTTAGAAAACAGTACTGGCTGACAACATGGCAATGTGCTATGAGTCACGTACTTCTCTTTTGTATATTCACTTCATTTGTGTCACAGAAATAAAGTAGAAGAAATTGGACAGCTGGTCTTTGAAATTCCAAGCTCAACTATTACCATCAAATAGAATTTAGGAGCCTGCCTACATTACACTGTTTTAACCTTATTCTGCTACTTCAGGAAATAAAGACAAGCTGTCACCTTAGATGGTGGCAGGCAAAGCTGTTGCTAGCAGGAGAAGAAAGTATTTTCCAAATGTTCAGTATGTCCATTAAGCTGGACTTTACCCCATAAAGGACTGAGCCAAGTCTGGAGCCAACGTCCACCAAGACCTTTCCTGACAGATCAGGGAGTACGTGATGATAAATGAACTTCAATTCCATGAGGGAGAAGGAATGAGAAATAAAGCCTGGAAAATTAGAACAGAGGGAACACTGAATTATGCTTGGCTATTAAAAATTGCATTCTGTGCTTCTAGTTCTTTCATCTATGTTTATAAAATATATGTTATGCTTTTTCTTTATCAGTGAAAACTATCCAGTGTTTATTGAGGAAAAAAAATAATGTGATGAATTTGTATTCTTCCATTCTGAGCTATATTGGAGAAAAACAAATATTGAGTCTCTGACATTTCAAAGGGGGACCTGCTAAGTCAGATGACTGTCCCTATTTCTGTGTCTCTCGTTTCCTTCTTGCTGTTGCTTGGGATGGCCTGGGTTTCTGCCTTCCTCTTCTCCCTGTAGTCTGCTGCTGCCGCCTGGGACGGCTCTCCGACTTCTCCATCATCTGGTTCTAGAGCCACACATTGCTAATGGTGAATGATCAAACAAATGACCATCTCTGGGGGTATGTGATGCGGCAGCCCAGACCAATGTAAAATGTGTGTTCTAGAGAGTGAGAGGAGTGGTGTGAACGAACATTAAGATACTCCCATAAATTGCCTTTATTTCTCGCAGTTTAAAACGCCACAATTTCTAGTCTTCTAGTCTGTCTTCTCATCCCAGTTTCTGTGGTGAAGTATCTAGGATAGCCTGAATCTGACTTTATTCTGATGTGGAAGGAACTCAAAGACTCAATATATTATGCTCTGCAGAATGTAATGGTCAAGGAGCGGAGAGATTTGAGTTAGAACCTGTAGACGGTGGCAAAGAAAAAGGAAGTGAGTAGGCCAATCTCTTGGAACAGAATAAAGGATGTGACTAGGCCTCTGAGGTAAATCTTGGGGTGGCCTCTAATGACCACAGTCCTTCTCTCCCATGATCTGCACCCTCCATTCCCTCTTTGCCACACTGGTGCCTCTTCTGTGGGCTAGTCATCTGGATCTTGTTGCTAGGCAAACCCTGTCATCGGAGTACGTGTCAGAGAGCCCCTCATGTTGATAGCTACTTCAGATTTATTGCCATTGTTCGAACTGATCTGTGTATGCAGTCATTACTTACAACCTGACTCTTACAGCAAAATATAATCTTCACATTTTTATTTGTTATACATAGCTCTCCTACAAATATCTATATATCGGATCTATTTGATACAGTATTTTAGTTATAATTCACTTTTCAGTTTGTCCTTTTTTTTTAAAGTAAAAGAAGACAATTTATTTGAAGGTAGGGAAAGGGTAAATGAGAGAGAGAGAGAGAGAGAGCGAGAGAACAGACATGTCAGATGGCTACTTTGGATGAGCGGGGAGTATCTGAAAGTGAATAACTCCTGTTCTCTTTTGTTTTTATCCAGTTCTTTTCATTTGTGAATTTCAGTTACTTCTAAGGGAAATTCTAAGTATTATCTAGAAACAGAATCTTAAACCAGTAAATCAGATAAATTTAACTCCAAATTATACTACATGTACAATATATTTGCATCAGCAACAAACCCAAATACAGTAGTCATTAATCTCTGAGGCTATTATCTAAGACCAGCAACCTGAGTATGGGATTACTTACCTGGAAGGGTAGCCCACTCTAAGCAACGACTCTAAGTCTAGGTGAGCAGGGAAAGGTACTGTATGTCTAAAGCAACAGCCTAGGCAATTACACCCAGTGTGAAGGAAGACAGTTAACCTATTAGCAGCATAGAGTCAGTCTAATTCTTATTCAGGACACAGGTGCTGAAGCTGAGAAGCAGAGATGCCAGAGACTTACTGTCACTAGAGTTGTTCCATTATGGTTCAGGAACACTTTACTGGGTCAAAATACCAGCCCGAATAAACTTTCTCAGAATTATCTGTCTCGAACCTCTGAGGCCTGGCCTACTCAATAATATGTGCTCACTGTCTGACTTCTCAATCAGATGTTTTATAGGGAGACTATTTCAGTCCCCTAGCAAGTCATATTTTATGTTATAAATAAATCAGCATATGGCTTATAATCAATCTCCATTGTGTAAGCAGAGTTCCTCTGTATTCGGTCATTTCTGATTAGTTTCTGCACTCAAACAGTCACCTCTAATTAAGCAGTTTCTGGATGTGTCCTGGGGGATATAAGGAAGCCTAGCTTCCCTATATTATTTCTCCCCAACCTCAGTATTTGGTAGTGGCCATACTACAGGTTGGCTTTTTGCTTTTAAAAAAAAACCAGAACTGGCTTGGTCAAAAATTTGTGAGAAAAAAGTACACATAAAGTCATTAGTCACTTGAGTGCCTACCTAAAGGTGCCGTCTGGTGTGAGCCACACACCATACAGTAGTTTCTGCTCATTTTTCCTTCCTCACATAATGAATCAATAAAATCTTCGTCATAAAGGAATGCGTCAACGTGAACTGTAGGTTCCGGCTGCTGGTGAATCTGGAGGAGAGAGGAAAACATAAAAAGACAATGTACAAAGAACTCTTTTTATTACTAAATAAGGCAAAACATCAGTGCTTCATATGCTAAAATTCTGAGAGCAACAAGTCACAGAAGACAAGTTTTGCTTATTCAAGTCAGTAACTGCTCTTCTTCCACTTATTAGACACCAATAACTTTTTATTTGACCTAGGATGATGTGAAACATGGCTATGAGAAATACATAAAATTCTTGGCTGAAAGGAATTCTAGAGATTATCCTTGTCCATCCTGAATAGTGTGTTTTACAGACAAAGAGAGTGATACTCAAAGAGATTTCTCCAAAGAAATTACAGTGGTAAGAGGGGAAAGGTTGAAACTAATGCTAGGTCTTCTAAGTCCTATGTCAGATACTTACCATCAAAATACCTAGCAAGCAATCTCTGCCTAGAAAGGGAAGTTTTCAAATAATTAAAATGTTATCAAAACTTCATGCTTACAAATAGTAACCCTGTTAGTACATAACAGCAAGTGGCTACAAAGAAAACAAAGGCTGATTCCTTTTACTTTAATTATAACAAAGAATTTTATCTGGGTGTGGTAGCACTTGACTGTAATCCCAGCACTCTGGGAGGCTGAGGCAGGAGGATCCCAAATTCAAACCCAGTTTGGGCCATTTAGCCACTCAGCAAGACTCTGCCTCTAAATTAAAAACAAACAAACAACAAAAAACCAAAACTAGAGAAGACAAAGGCCCTGCATTCAGTCCCTAGTACCCACCCAAATGTCTCAAAATCATATCTACACCCTTTCAACAAAACCCTACAAGAATGATAAAATCAGGGATGCACAAACTAAAGGATCAGAGGAAGCTGAGGAAGATAAAAACACATTAATCTGTTGATAGGAGATAACAGGGTGATTATTAATACACAATAGGTGTTTTTTTTATTTTACATATTATGGTATATGACACTGATAAGATTGTTTTATCAGTAACAACCACATTCCAAACTACAAATATCCCTTTTTTTGGTTTTCTGAGACAGGCTCTGGCTATACAATTCAGGCTGGCCTTGAACTCACTATGTAGCCCAGGCTGGCCTCAAAGTCACGGTAATCCTCCTGCCTCAGTCTCCCAAGTGCTAGGATTATAGGTGCACGCCACCATACTTGGCTTACAAACATTTCTCTGAATTTCTGTACTACCTTGTATTTTCTTCTTTCAGGAATCCACTCTGAATGACTAGATATTTACTAAGATTTCCTAAGTGTTCATGACGTATACACATGATTGAGAATGTACGGGACTTAGTTCCTCTGCTCAGGTATTTATAGGCTGAAAAAAATCACATGTAGGGTGGCTGTTTTCAGATTCTTGGGTAAAGAAGATATTAATACTAGCTTTGCTTTAGAAAACAAAGTTTATAGTATATGGTGTCTGTACGGGTTGAGATTTGAAATAACTTGAAATATAAATAGAAGAATACAAAAAAATGGGAATGCAAAAGTAGGAGAAGGAAACAAAAGGTGAACTTTGTAAGTGATAAGAATGAGGGAATGGGACAGGAAGAGAAAACCAAGACGTGACATCACAAAGCAAGACTGTTGGCCCTTGTTAGGTCTTGATCATTTTTAAAATTTTTGAGTGTCTGATAAATGGGGTGCTCTCAAAAAAGTTGAATAAATAGAGCTGGGGAGGCAGAAAGTTAAGGATTCACAAGAATTAGGGACATGCTTGAAGCAATAAAACATTGTTTAAAGTTAAATGTGGGACTAATTAGATTTGAAGAGACCTTGGAATTAGGAAATAATAGAAGAATCCTTAAGTAGCACTAAGAGTAAATTAATTTGATTTAGTGTATTTACTTTTTGAAGGGCTACAGGCTCTGAGGCAAGCATGGTTTCCAGAGGTAAGCAATTCCGAAGGTCATCTGCTATGTTTTTCAACATAATGTCATTATTGTCTTGAGTGAATTCATCGAAATCTCCTGGAAAAAAAAAAAACCTCTTGAAGTTGTGGTCATACCTAGAATAAATGATTGCAATGGATGTATTTTCTATCGTATAGCATACTTTTACAATAATAAATAAAACTTCTAAATGTTGACAAATTGAAGTTCTAACACAAGTTCCATTAAAAATGAATTTTCCCTTTTCCCAAATGGCCAATCCAATGGAAAGCAAAGGCATTTGAAACAGATATATGGTATTTTATTTTTTTCATGACTAGTGCTTCTATTAGTTTTTAGGGTCTCAAATTCATTAGTAAGTAATCACATTTAGGAGGCACTGCTCAGCATTACAAAGAAGATAACCTTCATCTGAATATCCCTGATGCAAATAAAACATTCTGGAAACTTCAGATCAAAGACAGTAATATCCTAACATCTGGTACCAACTATACAAAAAACTTTTTAAGAACCATACTGTTCTGCTGCATGATGGCAGAAGACAAAGTGATAATTCAAATAGTATTTTGGAGGCTGCGACCTGTCTTTGGACAGCCTGGTGAAAGAGAGTAGCGTGTGCCAGGAACAACATAGATGGCGCTGCTAGAAAGTAACAGTAGGTGAACCTAGGGCTGGGTACAAAGTGGTGTCTGCTGTGCTACTGCTTTAACTCTCCTGTGGATTAATTTAATTTCCAAGCAGCTCACACACAATTTAAAATAGAATGTGACTTATCTGGAAAGAAAATACCTTTGAAGTCAGCTACTCTCTAGGGTTAGAACAACTCATGAAAGAACAACTCGTGAAATTGTGGGATAGAAAGTAAAGTATTTTATCTTTCTCTTCAAATATTTTTTTGTTTGTTTGGAGAAAGGGTCTAGCTCTATAGTTCAGGGTGAACTCCCGCCTTAGCCTCCCGAATGCTGGGATCACAAGTGTGTGCCCCTACACCCGGCTTTTAAAATACTTTCTTATACTGAATGCTTGCTAGTGTACAAGGACCTCAGGGAGGTTGTGATTGTGTCAAAAACAGTCGTAGAGCCTGAGGGTGTAGCTCGGTGGAAGCCCTGGGTTCCGTCCCTGGCATGACCATCATCACCATCGCCACAACCGAAATGAAAAAAAAAAAAAAAAAAAGAAAAGAAAAGGGAAGAAAAATTGCTATAATAGCTATAAAAGGAAAAGAAGGACATCTTGAAGGAAATGTCATCTCTAAACTTTTGGTTGTTTTAAACAAGCTAATGATTTTTAAAAAAATTTTTTTAAATTAACACATTAAAAACAAAAGTTATACACATTTATGGGGTACCATGTGATTATTTCTGACACATGTTCACATTGTGTAATGTCTAAATCCAGTTAAACATCTATCTCCTTGCACACTTATAATTATTATAATTTCTTATGGTGAAAATATGCAAAAGCCTTTCTTTTAGCACGTTGAAATGTACCCTACCAACTACATTATTATTTATAGTCACTGTACTGTACATCAGCAAATTACGATCTTTTTAAACATAATACTTATTTGTTCAGGATGCCATTTTCATGTCCCAACAAATTAAAAACTGGATAATGTTTTACAGACTACAAAATTCTTTCATATATAAACTAACCCATTTAACTATTATAACATTCATGTGAGGAAGACAAAGTGACTACATTTATAGATTACGAAACCAAGTCTTTTAGGGTTAAATGAATTGCTGAAAATTACAAAGCTGATGAACAGCCGCATGAGGACATAAGCCTAGGTTGCTGCCCATGAAAAACTTTCAATGTATCACTCTGTGTCCCTACAGACAAAGATTCTTTCTCTGCATAACTTCTCTTTGAGCAATTTTAGTTAATATAAAGATGAATTATTTGACTCTCTGAACTAGTGAGGGAAGGCCTTTTAGCTCTTTTCTTTCCTCAAATATTTAGTATAATATTCTAAGCTACTACTTCGAATGATTTCTATAAGGAGCCAGAATATAAATCCCGGAGAAAAAAATGAAATTAAGATGTATTCCAAATTATGTGGGACTTGAAAGCTGGAAAATTCCAAAACCTGGGTCAAGGAGTGGACATTTTGGTTGTAAGCCAGCTGGAGGTCTTAGCTGTTTGACTAAACCACCTAAAGAACATGGCTTGTCCAGCTTTCAGCTCAAGAATAATTTCCTCAGGGGGTTGAGGATTTAGCTCAGTGGTAGAGCACTTGCCTAGCTGGGGAGTTCAATCCCCAGCACAAAAAAACCCCAAAAACAACAACAACAAAAACCACTTCAATATCTTTAGGTGTCAGAGCCTTGTAGTAGCTATCATTTGTCCAACCCATCAGTGCATCTACACAGGTGCCTAAACATTCCACCTCTATAAACTGAAAGTCTGTCAGGTGTAGTCCTTTATTCCAAGCTTTTTCTGAATGGCCTCCAGCATGCTGTTGAGTTCGGAGCATGCAAAGTACAGGTGCAGACCTGAATGCGGTACTTTCGATTGTGCATCATGTAAGAAGTTGCTACTTCAGGTACTGTAATCTCATTGGAGGCACTTGTCAAATCCCGCAACCCTATTCATAGCAGAGGCGGGCAAGCGCTCATCCTGCCTTTGGGTTGAGTCCAGGTCCGGAACCACAGCTGCTGCTTTATGCCCTTCTGGGCTGTGTTAAAACAATCGTCTCTATCCTCTTACAGTGTGCTGCTGTGAGATTCAGTGGAGCATGTGGGTTATTCTTGGGAGTGTCTCTAAACAAATAAGGCTCCTCTGGCACCATCTGCACAGCTGTCTTATGCAAATACTTATGTGTCTTCCCCACGGGTGAGGCTGGCCACCTGGACCCACAGTGCCAAGGGAGATTCCTTTAGTTACTACAGGATTCTTCACTTTGCTTCCAGTCAAGACGATCCAAACACGTGCTTTCTGTGGTCAAAAAGGGACCTGAACATTTATACTGGGTGTGTATGTAAATATGCTTACTTTTCTAGGAAGAAATGTCTTAAAAGAGCTATAATAATAATAGCTAAGATTTACTGAGTACTACGTGCTAAGACACTGTTCCACACCTTTACTTTTAATCTTCAAAACATCTGTATTAAGTAGTACTATTATTTCCCCCATTTTCTGGCTCCAGAGTCCATGCAATCAAACATCACTTGAGACAAAAAGACCGATGAAATGAAGGTTAAGAATCACACATTTGGGGCTGGGGATTTAGCTGATGGTTAGAGTGCTTGCCTTGCAAGTACAAGGCCCTGAATCTGATCACCAGCTCCAAAAAAAAAAAAAAAAACAAAAAAAACAAAAAAAAAACCACCAAAACCAAAACCAAAAACAACAAATTTAAGATCATTTCTTGGGGTTGGCAGTAGATGCACTTGACTAGCATGTGCAAGGCCCTGGGTTCAGTCCCCGGTACCACGAAGCAGACAAAACCAAATCATTTCTCTTACTTGTCCTCCCTCAGCTGGCTTTGGCCCTATTCTTTGGATCCTAACTATGGAACAAATGCTAAAAGAGTGAACCTCAAAGCTAGACTGCTTGAATTCAAATCCTGGGGTCCACTACTTATTATTTAGGTGAGTTACTATCTCCGTGTCTCAGTTGCTTCAACTTTGAAGTGGAAATAGTAACAATAATGACCTTGTCAAAAGAAGCTTTTGGTTATGAAATGTTTAGAACACTGCCTCAGAACAGAAGTCAGCCATAACATTATAACATTTGTTAAATGTTAATCAGCATTTGAAGATCAGTGAGGTTAAGTCTGATAAACTTTTTCTAAAACTGCACTTAAAAAAATGTCAGTGAGGGGCTGGGGATTTGGCTCAGTGGTTAGAGTGTTTGCCTCGCAAGTACAAGGCCCTGAGTTCGATCCCCAGCACCAAAAAAAAAAAAAAAGTCATTTTCATGAATCAAAATGTAAACTTGCCTAATTTAATCATTTTGATAACATATAGAAACTCATCTACATGCTTTCTTAAATGTTTTTATTCTGTTCCAAGTGTCTTCTTATTCAAATGTCACTGATTCATAATTGTTAATAGGTATCTTCAGGTTTCACAGGGAAATTTCAAGAAGGGTGAAATTAATTTTATTATCTATAATGGTTGGCAAGTACCTTCTGAAAACAAGCCCTTTTTTTTTTTGGTACTGGGGATCGAACTCAGGGCCTCATGCTTGCAAAGCAAGCACTCTAACCACCGAGCTAAATCCCCAGCCCAACAAGCCTTTTTTCTCTCTTAATAATGGCTATAAAAACAGATCAGAAAGACAAACTACTGAAGTAGGTAAAACTGGAATTTACTTTAATATTAGACGCTAAACATTTATGTAAGCAAAATTAAATTTGTTGAAGCCAGCATGGTGGCATGTGCTCCCAATCCTAGCTACTTGGGAGGATGGGGCAGGAGGACTATTTGAACCCCAGAGTTCATGGGCAACATCGTGAGACTCTGTTTTGAAGGAAGAAAAAAGTTTGTTGAAACACTTTTAAAGGCTGATTAGTATTCCATCATACATTGTCTCTACTTAACTGTTCACTGCTACCCTGCACAGTTATAGTTACAGTTGTGAAGAACTAGGAACACAGCAGCTACCATTTTGGCATATACCACCTCCTTACATCTCTGATTATATCCTTATTATAAATTCTTTGAAGTAGAAGTACTTAAACATTTTAAAAGCTTTTGTTACATATTTGCAAATTTCTCGTCTGAAAGATTATACCAGTTTACTCTAACAGATATGAATAAGAATACATGTTTCATCAAACTGTCACAGCATTTAATATTATAAAAACAAACTTGGTTGTTTTAATTTGCATTTACGTAATTAGTAGTGAGGCTGAACATCTTTTAACATGTATAATAGCTATTCCAGAATCTGTGGTAAGAGTATGTTGCTTGGAAAGAGATTAAAGGAAGGTGCTACTCAGCTACCTGTAGGTGGGCAGAGAGGGAAGAAAGAAGGGTTTCTTTAAAGAGCAAAATTAATTATTTGAAATTTCCTACTTAGATTTAATTAAATACATGGGTAAGAAACAGTACCAGGGCTGACAGCCCATGAATCAAACCCTACTCTTTATATTTAATCAGACATTAAATCCTACCACTTTTTCTTTGAATCCTATTTCCTCTCCATTGTCACTTCGACTACCTTGCACTTAAAATACTCAGAACTGGCTCCTGGAGATTAGGTCCTCCCCAAAATACTTCATATATCTACTTTAAACCAATCTTGCTTAAACCTCACTTTCCTATCACTCCTCCCCAGTAGAATTTCTCAATATATCAAGTTTCATCTAGACTTTTAAGGCCTTCTATATTCCCAGTGTCTAATTATACTATTTTTCTTTTAAATTTAATTTGGACAAATAATAATAATATGCAAGGTGTGATCTAAAAATATGATGAAAGTTTAATAAAAAAACTCACTACAGTAAAAGACACACTGTGATTAATCCTGCTCAAAATACTTCCTTTGCTTTGAACACACTCAGACCATCCTTGTTGCCACTTTCCAAAGTAGTTCTGGAAGTACTTTTTTCTGAGTGGCTTTAGTTGTGCTGTTGAGGCTGCTATGAGTCCTGAATCAATTCAAAACATTTACTTTCTGTGAGCAAGGACACTGGGAAGTTCTGTTTCTTTTTTTATCTTCAACAAAGTCTACACTGGGTAGCAATTCTGAACCTGTACTAAATCAGCATAGACAGGAAACACAGTAGGCCCTAAGAAAATCTTGCTGTCTAAGGCCAGACAATGGCACAGAGGAAGAATAAAGGCATACGAGGACAGTGGGTCATGGTAGACTGACCTAGAGACCCTGGCCTCTGCCCCGCAGCTGAGGGCAAACCTGGCCTGGAGGCACTTGAAGGCAGCCCAGTGACACAAGATGATCCAGGAAAACGTCCCCTGCTCACACAGCACTGACCAAGTAGGCACCCAGCAGCACCAATGACACAAGCAGACTGGAACTGGGCGTAGTGCTGCATGCCAGGGAGGGAGAAAAGCAGCAGACTTGAATATTGGTAATGAAAACTCAATGGCCATTGGAACCACAGGCCACAAAAGCAGGTTAGAACCTATGGGTTAAACTTCAGCACAGCAACTGCCCACTAAGAAAAGCCAAATAGGATGAAGTGTCTCCTAGCATAATACCCAGAACAGCCAGGAGATAGTAAAAGTTGAACTAACAGAAAAATCATAATTTGAATGAGAAAAAACAACTGATGTTAATATTGAGATGAATCAGATATTGGATTTTGCAAGATTTAAAGCAGCCTCCATAAAAATGCTTCAATAAGCAACTAGGAGATCTAACAACGGAAGAAATAGAAAATTTCAGCAAAGAAATAGAAGTTATGTATATAAAAAAAAGAATGACCAGAGAGCAAATGGACTGAAAAAGGTTTTTTTTGTGGGTACTGGGGCTCAAACTCAGGGCCTCACACTTGCTAGGCTAGCACTCTGCCACCTGAGCTAAATCCCCAACCCTGAAAAAGGTAATTTAACAGAGTCCAGGGCTCTGTGGAACAAGAACAAAAAACAGCAATAGTACCATCAGAGTCCTAGATGGGGAGAGGATGTAGGGGCTGAAAAATCCTCAAATCCAACATAAACCTTCAGATTTCAGAAGCTAAGTAAACTTCAAATAGGATAGACCCAAAGATAGCTACACAAGGCCAACTCATAATTAAATTTACAAAACCAACAAAAAGAACAGATCTTAAAAGCAATCAAAAAGAAGTGATTAATTACCTATAGGAGAATACCAAGACCAAGGAGAGTGGATTTTTAAAAAATCTGAAATCATGGGGGCTAGAAAGAGGCAAAAGTTTTGAAGTGCTGAAAAAAAAAATCTGTTAACTGAACTTTTTTTATCTGATGACTATATCCTTCAAGAATAAAGGGAAGGGCCGGGGATTTAGCTCAGTGATTAGAGCACCTGCCTCACAAGCACAAGGCCCTGAGTTCGATCCCCAGCACCACAAAAAAAAAAAAAAAAAAAAAAAAGAATAAAGGGAAAAAAGCTGGATGTGGTGGCACACACCTGTAATTCTAGCACTTAGGGGGGCTAAAGTAGAAAAGACTCAAAAGTTTGAGCCCACCTTGGGCAATTTATCAACTCAGTGAGACCTCATCTCAAAAATAAAAAGCAGACAAAGGGCTGGAGATAGCTCAGTGTAAAGGCCCTGGTTCAATCCTCAGTACTGGGTGAGGGGGAAGTAAACAGAAAGGAAAAATACAGACATTCTTTTTTGCCAGGAGAACTGCCCATGAAAGACTGTACACAGAAAGTTTTCTAAACAGAAAAGAAAAAACAAAAGACTGGGGTTGGAGATTTAGCTCAGTGGTAAAGTGCTTGCCTATCAAACACAAGGCCCTGAGTTCAATCCCCAGCACCCCCTGCTCCAAAAAAAACAAAAACAAAAGAAGTCTTAGAACTTTAGAAATGACCAACAGAACACAGTAAAATAAATATAACTGAGTATCTTTGCCATGAGTTTTTAAACCTTATTTGATAGTTAAATAAAAATTTATAAAGCCATCTGATACCAATGTCTGTAGAAGAAATACATGAAACAATATTTTTAAAAAGTGAGGCAGGTAAAGAGACCTAAATGGAAGATTCCAATACTTCACTCAAGTGATAAATTATCCATGTAAGTAGATGGTAACAAGTTACGTATGCATATTGAAATATCCAGAGCAAATACAGAGAATATTATATAAGGAGATATGTTCAGAAATATCATAAGTAAGAACGGACTTCTAAAACTAGTCTCGTAACCCACAAGAAGGCAAGAGGAGACAGAGATTGAGAAGAAATAAACAGTGGACCAAAAAATGACAGATATAAGCTCTGACTTTATCAATAATGACTTTAAATGTACATCAAAGACAAAGACTAGCAAAGTGGATTTTATTTAATTAATTTTTTTGCAAAGTGGATTTTAAAAACATAACCCAACTATATGCTGTCTACAAGAAAGTCACTTCAAATCTAACCACAAAGTTAGATTAAATGTAAAAAGTTGGAAGAATATATTGATAAACATTAATTTGTCAATGGTAGAGTGCTTGCCATGTATATGTGAATTCCTGGGTTCAATCTCTACTTAGGATTATCAGACCTAGAATCTCAACACTTGGGAGGCTGAGGCAAAAGGATCATGTATTCAAGGTTCCACTAGGGCAACTGAGTGAGACCCTGCCTCAAAACAAAAAGGGCTGAAGTTTAATCCTCCGCAGGTAGACAACAGACAGAGACAGACGGAGAAAGAAAATAGAGCAGATGTGGTGCATGCCAATAGTCCAAATTACTTGCTATGCTGATGTGGGATGATCAATTAAGTTCAAGACTAACCTGGATTACATAAGTCTAACTCCAAAACAAAACAAAAAAACCACAAAACACTGCTTATATTAATTTAAAACAGTTTAAGGGAAAACATTATTAGGGACAAAAAGAAATACTAAATAATGATAAGACCAATTCATCAAGAAAACATACCAATTCTAAATGTGCACACATCATTGACAAAACTTCAAAATGCAAAATGCAAACTAAGAGAGCCAAAAATGAGAAACCAATACATAATTATAGCTGGAGACTTCAACACCTCATTCTCAGCAACTGACAAAAAAGTAGGCGGAAAATCAGCAAAGCTATATAGAACTGAAAAATCATCAACCAATAAGATCTAATAAATAGCACTTCACTAAACAGCACAAAAAGTTTTTTCAAGCACCCATAAACATTCACCAGTATAAGTAAGCCATATTCTAGGTCATAAAACAAACATCAAGGGCTTGGGGATTTAGCTCAGCAGTTAGAGTGGCTTGATTAGCAAGTGCAAGGCCCTAAGTTTGACCCCTGGCACCAAAGGAAAAGAAAAAAAAAAAAAAGCTTAAAACAAGTATCAAAAAGTTTGAAAGAAATGAAATCAGGGCTGGGGATTAAAGCTCAGCGGTTAGAGTGCTTGCCTTGCAAGCACAAGGACTCGAGTTCGATCCCCAGCTCAAAAAAAAAAGAAATGAAATCAGAGTGTCTTCTTTGACTATCATGGAGTCAAACTAGATATCAATCCCAAAAACACAATAGGCAACTTTCTAAACATTTAGAAGTTAAACAATACACTTTTCTTTAGTGGTACAGGGGCCTTCACACTGAGCTACACTGCCAGTTCTTTTTTTTATTTCCAGTCAGGGTGTCTCTAAATTGATAAACTGTCCAGGATGGGCTCAAACTTGTGATCCTCTGACCTCAGCTTCCCAGAGGACTGGGATTAAAATCATGTAGCACACCTGGCTAATGACACACTTTTAAATAATCCCTGAGCCAAAGAAGAAACTTCAAAAGAATTAAAAATACAAAGAGGGGTTGGAAATTTAGCTCAAGTGGTAGAGTGCTTGCCTACAAGGCCCTGAGTTTGAGCCCCCAACCAAAAAAACATAAAGTTCAATGAAAATGAAAATACAGCATATCAAAATCTGTGGGATTCAGCTAATTCAGTGCTGAGAGAGAAAACTATAGCACTAAATTTATCTGAAAACAGGAAAAAACTCAAATCAATACTCTAAATTTCTACTTAAAGAAACTAAGAGGAATATAAATCTGTTTTAGTTACTTTTCTCTCATTACTGAGACAAAATACCCGACACCCAAAGCTAAGGGAGGAAAGATTTATTTAGCTCAGTTTGTAGAGGTTATAGCCCATAATTGGCTGGATCCAAAGCAGGTTGGCATGGCAGACAGGCAGAAGGCAGCAAGGCAGGCAAGGGACCTCAATGGCTTCTTTCAGCCCCTTATATCTTTTCCAGGCCACTAGGATTAGGGTGTTACCAAACCAATCAGTGGACTGATTTAGTCATCACACATCCTTAATCCCGGCATCACACACTCTAGATTCAGCCACCTCCTATGACTACATAAGGCTTTGGGCTGACATTTAGAAACAAACCATAACAAAACCCAAACCCAGAAGAAAGAAGAAAATAAAGATAAGAGTGGAAATCAATGAGAAAAAGCTGGTTCTTTGAAAACAACACACACAGACACAGACACAGACACACACACACACACACACACACACATTCTTTTGGAGACAAGATCTTGAAATGAAACCCAGACTGGTCTCAAACTTGATCCTCCTACCTCAGTATCTAAAGTGCTGAGATCACAGGCATGTCCCACCATGGTTATCTTGAAAAAAATCTAAAAACTGGTAACTTTTACTAAGACTGGCAAAGATAAAAGAGAAAAGGCCCAAATTACTGTTATGTTAGGTTTGTGTCGAGATGTCCCCCTAAAGCCTCATGTGGTCATAGGTGGGGCTTTTCAGAGGTGGCTGGATCTAGAGTGTGTGATGCTGGGGTCAAGGGTACGTGATTACTAAACTGGTCCACTGAATGGTTTGGCATAGTTTCTGGGTATGGATAATGGGAAGGTCCACCCCAGGTGTGAATGCTACTCTCCCTAAGAGAATGTACCCTGGACAGAATATAAGGGACAGAAAGAGGGCTGCTGTTGTTGCTGACAGCTTTGCTACTTTGCTCCCTTCTGCCTTCCATGAACTGTTTCTCCTCTGAGATGCCCTCTGCTGTGCCACTCTGCCTTGGAGCCAGCCAACTATGAACTGAAACCTCTATGAACTGCTGAGTTACAATAAACCTTTCCTTCTTTAATTTTGGGTGTCAGGTATTTTGTCTCAGCAACAAGAAAAGTAACAAAGACAGATTAGTAACAAAAGAGGAGCGTTATCAATAGAGATCCTGCAGCCAATAAAAGGAAAATAAGAGACTATAAGTAATTTAAATTCATATATTCAACAATTTAGAATAGACCCATTCCTCAAAAACAACAAACTAGCAAAACTCCAGCAAAATGAAACAAATAATCTGAATAGTCCTACAGCAAACAAAGAAATTGCATCTGTAATTAAAAAGCTCTCAAAAAGAAATCTCTAGGCAAGATGATTTCACAGAGGGAATTTCACCAAATACTTAAGAAAGAATTAATACGAAATTTACAGTCTCTTCCACAAAATAGAAGAGAAGGCAATATTGCCAAATTCACTTTATAGGGCCAATATTACCCTGATATCAAAACCAAAATACAAAAAAGAAAACCACAGACCAATATCTGTTTTGAATTTAAATGTAAAAACCCACAATCAAATTGTGGCAAATTGAATTTAGCACTCTGTAAAATTTACAACCAAATGGGATTTGTTCCAGAGATGCAATGCTGGTTCAAATACAGTAATTGAAAATAAATGCAATCCATTAAAAAAAAAAACCCACCTTTTTTTCTTTTAAAAAAAGAAAACCAATGTAACCCACTAAATCAACAAGCTAAAGAGAAAAAAACTATACAACCCTACTAATTGATGCAGAAAATTGATGCGTATCTGACAAAATCCAACAACAGTTCACAATAAAAATGCTCTGAAAACTAAGAAAAGAAGGGAGGTAAGCCAGGCATGGCAGTGCATGCCTGTAATCCCAGCACTCTGGGAGGCTGAGGCAGGAGGATCAGAAGTTTGAGCCAGCCTGGGCAACTTAGCAATTTAGTGAGATCTTGTCTCAAAATAAAACATAAAATGGCTAGGGATGTAGC
The DNA here is from genome assembly GCA_004026905.1 of Hystrix cristata. Lineage (NCBI taxonomy): Eukaryota > Metazoa > Chordata > Mammalia > Rodentia > Hystricidae > Hystrix > Hystrix cristata. Next base: position 197,336 of record PVJO010000348.1, read on the forward strand.
TCAATGTGAAGGTCCCGGGGTCGATCCCCAGTACGGCATGGAATAGAAAGAAGTTCTCTGAAATAGAGTACATTTTTAAAAAAGATAAACACTACAACTAACATTATACTTAATGATGAAAGACTGTTTTCCTTCCAAGATTGAGAACAAGGAAGGGATGTTCATTTTTGCTACTCTTACTCAACACAGCTATGGTAATAGTACTAGCCAGCATAAGAAAAGATAAAAAAAAAAATAAAAAATAAAAAGCCTGTGGTTTGGGGGGAAAAAAGAGAAAAGAATGCCAATTTGTAGATGACTTGATTATCCATGTAGAAAACGCTAAGAAATTTACAGAAAAATTCCTAGAACCAACAGGTCAATTCAACAAAGTCACAGGTTACAAAATGAACAGACAACAGTTAATTAGGACTCAGGCAGATCTTGTCTCAAAAGAAAACAAGGGCTGGGAATGTAGGTCAGTGCTCACTGGGTTCAATCTCCTCTACTGCAATAAAAGAGAAGTAAAAATGCAGCCCTGGGAATGTGGCTCAGTGGAAGAGCAGTTGGGGGTGGGGTTCTTTAGCTGGTGATGAGACTTCTTGTTTACAAAAGTAACACACAAAACACACTTTCAAGCCACCCTGATTTTGCAAAATTAAAGGATAAAATTACAAATTGCTCCACAAAGCTGAAATGTTCTTGAGAGTAAAGATATTTCAGTGACTACAATTGCCAGAGCAAGGCAATACTGGCATTTTTGTAGGCAATCAATGCTTTTGGAATAAACGTCCTTATACTGAGGAATGCAGAAAAACCAGATGGTAGTTGTTTTACAAACAACTGGAATATGATGAATGAAATATACATGATTGTTTAAGTGAAATGATAGAAGACTCAATATATTTTGGAAATTCCTATCTGGAAATAATCTCGCATGTGTATATAAACATGAAGCTGTATCTTTGGTTTCCTATACTCGCCATACGTATGATAAACTTCGCTATCAGATGTTCAAGTAAACTTTAGGTTGGCATCTTATTGGTTTAGTTATCCAAAAAGGGACTATCCTGTTTATGTGCTTTCACTACCCATTACCTTGTCAGAGGAGAAAGATCCCATTCTTCAATAACTGGATATAATTACATTTCCTCAATTCTAACTTGTGCTTTTTATTATTGTTATTGCTAATTATGTTAAATTTTAAGACCAAATCCTTCTTTCCTCCCACCTCTTCCTCCCAATAAACTCCTATTAAATGGTCTTTTATTTTTTGTCTGCTGTGGATCGAACACAGAGACTTTGCAATGAGCTGCATCTCCATCCTTTTGTGTGTTTTTAAATTTTGAGACAGTCTCATTAAATTGCCCAGGCTGGGCTTGAACTTAAGATTCTTCTGCCTCAGCCTCCAGGGTGGTTGGGATTCCAGGCGTGTGTCACCAGACCTGTCAAATTATTTTACAATCAAGTCAACAAATGCACTAGCTACAGATAATTTTACCTGGAGGGTCAAAGTTTGAAGTTTTACAATCTAAAACTTCTCTTGCAAAGTGCTTTTCTAGGTAGCATGTGTCTGTGAGAGTAATAGGGAAGAGGGCTAAATCCTACCCTTTCGTTCTTTCAGAAAGGCACAATGAGGCTCCAGAGACCTGTCCGAAGTGTACAGGGAAATCACAAACCACCTGGAGCCCAATCTTCCTGTTTCCAATCCCAAGAGGCATTCTGAGCAGCCCACGGAACAACCCTACCGCACAGGAAAGAAGAGATCAGCATAGCGACCCCATCGGAAGGCTTTTGGCTTTACCACGCCTAGGTTCCCAAGGGCCGTGCCAGACCATATCCTAGCCCCACTCGTTTGCCTCTGTCCCTAGTCGCTTACGCGTAGTTCGCATCCATTGGAGCAGGGCCGGTCGATCTGCCGGAGCCACAGCGTCGAGCAACTGGAGTATCGCTCGCTGCGCGGAGCCAAATTCCATGTTGCAGGGGCCGGCAGTGGCTGGGAAGTTCGCATTGCACACGCGCAGGCAGAGCCGCCCCGGGACCCCGCCTCTCCAGGCCCTATGCTCCGCCCCCTCCTGGAGTTCACACCTGCGCTTCCATTCGTCCAGTCACTTTTTCTTAAAGTGGCTCCTCTGGGCCTGATTTCTTATAAGATTGTATCTGAGGAGAGCCCATTTTACTACTAACTTTGCTGCCGTAGTTATTCAGCAGTTAGAAAACCGAAGCCGAAAACCAACAAGGAAAGAGACGCCTTCCAAAGGCCTTTCGGGAGACAAGCGGGAGAAACGCGGCGCTGTGCCCCGGAAGCGGAAGTGCATGCGCCCCGGGAAAGGCTGGACTACTCCGAGTGATGACGTCTCCTCATTGGGCGGAAGGTTCGCTGGCAGTCGTCGGTCCTCCAGCTGGTGGGAGTTAGCGTCGCAGCACTGGGTGCTGGGACCCTAGTTTATATTGTTCTGGAAGTTGGGTTGTGAGGTCGTAGCTGCCTGTCTGCTCCCAGCTTTCCTGGGCTCCTCCCACGGCGTGGGGCCTCGCGAAGGACTCCCCGGCCCCTTAGGGCCACGGCGTCAGCAGTGCCTTTTGCGGTAAGTGTGTGCTTTCCCCCGTGCAGACTACGGAGGGGCAGCCTCAGCCCTGGTGAGAGGGCGGGAAACTCCTTCAGGAGGCTGTTTCTCTCGCCACCGACTGTCATCGCCGAGGCTGAGGTGCTCTGGCCCTTCTTTATTTAGTGTCTTCCATCAGAAGTTTTACTAAAAGGTGCGCTGTGACCCTTTATCTTCAGATTTACCTAAGCCAAGTAAGATGTAGGCATCTGTAGGCTTGACCCTGGTGTTTGCTTTCCTGAGCAAGAGTTTAGATGCTGGTACTTCCCGGAAAACCTTGTGATGTGTACGAGATCTTATTTTCCTATTATTTACAGTACTTAACACATTGCTCTGCGTACAGTAGACGTCAGATAATAAAGAATATCCTTTCAGTGCCGATGATAAGATACACTGATAACTTTCTGTGTATACCTTTAGGCGCTACTGATCATCCATTTCTTAAAACTTTGCTGTTTGCTTTCTTGATACTGTCCTCATCTGGTTCTTTAATAAGTTTAATTCAACAAAATATTTACCTGTGCTTAGCTGTAAGGATACAGAAATGAATGATGCAAACCCAACCATGGAGAAGCTGACAGTACAGGAAAGAGGGGCAGATAAATAGCCTGTTTCTTCATCCACCTAATAGGCTCATTATGAGGATGAGGGGGGATTAGGTAACGTTTGACACAGTGCCCGAACAGAGCAATGTGGTGCCAAAGAGGCAGATATTTCCCTCAAACCCTCTTTCCCTCATTTTTTTTTATATAAACAAAGAGTGTTTTCTAACTTAATACAGGGTACTATGCAAAAGAATCTTCAGGTCCCCCTTCCAAACAGTACTACTAACAGTACATCTAAGAGATGAAATTACAGAAATACGGTTTAGAAAATAGCACCAGTGTATTGTAAGATAGCCATAAGAGGTAGCTAGCTTTCTTTTAAGAACTGATTTTCTTCAGTGTGCCTTTTGGGGAAAAGGAATGGAATTAGTGAAATCTATCTTTGATGATTTTTAGTTTTAGTTGACTCTCTCCTTTTAGTTGGCCCTTTAGTTGGCAGCAGTCATTGCTGCAACCCATGGTCTTCTGCAGACACACCTTGAGAGTTCTCATCTGTATCTATGATTTCTGTAGTGTCATCTTTATGCCAGTCATTTCCAAACCATTTTCTTTAGCCTCCTTGTCTGGAGTGAAAAGTCTCTGCACTTTCTAGTGCAGACTCAATAGGTCCCAAACCAAATGCGCTATCTCCATCTTCCTTTTCTCACTAAGATATACATACAAAAGTATATAAAATCAGTGGTTTCAGTGTGTTGACTTTTGATTCCTTATTATATGCATGTTCCCTTTTTTAAAGGGATAAGCTGGATGTGGTGGCATATGCCTGTAGTCACAGCTACTAGGGAGGCTAAGGCAGGAGGATTGCTTGAGTTCGAGACCAGCCTGGGCAACATAGTGAGAGCCCATATCAGTAAAACGAAACAAAAAAGGATAATAAAATGAACACATCCAATTTAAGCAGTAGACCATAACAGATAAATCTTAAGGCTCCTGAACCTTTATTCTTTGGACTCAGCTTCCCTTTCGGCCTTCTGTTCATTGATTAATGGTATCACTAGCCAGCTGGTTATTTAAGCTAAAGACACTGGAGTTATTTTTGCCATTCCACCTTATTGGCCATTTGGACATTAGGTCCTGTAGATTCTGCTTCATGGGTTACTCTGTGATTCTAGCCCCTTCTTGCCATTTGCCTTCTTTTTCCCGAGTTCAAGCACACATCTTTTTCAGGTAGACTTTTGGAGTACAGCTAGTGTTTGTTTTCTCTAGACTTCCGAGTTTTTCACTCTCAGATATATTTGCTACATTGTCTCTAAAGATACTATATAAATGTATATATTTTAGACTGGTCTTGTTATGTTGACCTGGCTGACCTTGAACTTTGGGCCCAAGTTATTTGTACTGTTTTGTTTGGATATATAGTCTTCCTTTCTCCTAGTTACATACTCTGAGTGGAATTGCTGGGTCTTGTAGCAACTCCGTTTAACATTTTGAGGAATTGCCAACTGTTTTCTAAAGTAGTTGCCACTTTATTCCCACCGGCAGTGTTTGAAGGTTCTGATTTCTCCATATCCCTGCCTAGACTTGTTACTGTCTTTTTGATTAGGTATCCTAGTAGATATAAAGGGATATTTCATTATGGTTGTGATTTACAATTCCCTGATGAGTAGTTTTTTAAATGTTTTTAGACTGTATATGCTTTATAGTCTTTTTTTTGCATTTAAACATTTTAGCATTAACAAGCATATTTTACAAAAGATTTTCTCCCGTTTCTGCATCTCTCTCTACTTCCTTCCAAGCCATAATTCTTGTGAAAACTTGCCTAAGTTATATACCTAGAAAATAAAATCTGTAGGAGTATATTTCAAGTTATTATGGGTTGTTACCAGGGGATGGGAGTGAATAGGATTAGGGGAACTATGTTTTCTACCTTAAATATTGCTATAACACCTTAATTTTTTATAATAAACATGTATCCTCTTATAATTACAAAGCATAAAGGTGAATTATTTACCTGGAGGAATAAATAAACTCATCATGAAAAATAGTTCCTAAATTTGAAAGTCATTATATAATTAAATATAATAATTTATCAAGTATTATTTATTGAAACACCTTAAAGTGTTATGCTCAGTAAATTTACTTTTCTGTGACCCTGGATTATGAATATATATTCTATTCAAGAGTTTAAAAACATATTTGTTTTTGTAGTCAGGAAAAGAAATATTGGTTTTGAGTTTTATGACTAGTTTATAAAAAAAACTATATTACATAGAAGTGATTTTTCTAAAAATGTCTACTAATGTATTTGTATGTTTGTTCTTGAGTCTAACATTGATTCAGAAAGTCATTGAGTGGATGTGCTGGTGCATTCCTCTAATCCCAGTTACTCAGGAGGCTGAGGTAGGATCACAAGTTAGTGAGACACTGTCTCAAAATAAAAAATTAAAAGGGCTGAGGATGTAGCTCAGTGGTAGAGCTCCCCTGGGTTTGAGTGCCTGTATCACCACTACCAAAACAAACAAACAAACAAACAAAAAGGCACAGGGAGGGTTTAGAAGAACTTTTTGGTAGGGATTTTATTGTGATAGGATTTGAAATCTCTAATCATTAGCATTTACAAACTCTCAGACCAGGCAAAATTGTCTTTCTTTCTTTTTTCTTTTTTTGTTGCTGGGGATCGAACTCAGAGCCTTGTGCTTATCTTTTGCACAAGGGGCTCAAACTCAGGGCTTTAAATTTGCTAGACAAGCACTCTATCACTGAGCTAAATCCCCAACCCCTCCAGGCAAGGTTTTGGCGGAAATACTTGTAATCTGTTATGTAGAGAATGGCGGCTTGCTAGGCACTGTATCTTCTATTGAATGACAACCAGATACTTGAGATTGGCAATAAATGTTAAGACTCTGTGGGTAATTACTGGACAATAAATAGGATCTACACTTCACTATGGAATTCAGAAATTCAGATGATATAAGGAGAGCTAGTTGATATTATTCAAGAAAGGAAGGAAGTTAATAGTTAATGTGCTAGGCACTTGCAGACAGTTTCATACATACCATCTCATTTAATTCTCATAACAGCCCTTAACGTAATGGTCTTATCTGCATTCTGCAGGTGAGGAAAGTGAGGCTCAGAGAGATTAAGTAACTTGCCCAAAGTAACACAGGCGAGTATGTAACAGAGCTAGGAATTGAAACCAAGTCTGTTATACTCCAAAGCCCGTGTTCTTTCTAGTACTTCATGCTGCAGCAGGTAAGTCCTGGCCCAGTGCTTGCCTTACTTAGGGTTACTCCAGACTTGAACCTATTTTCATTAGTCACTATCCAACTCCTGATCAGCCTCCCGTTAGAAGAACCTGTGACTTGGGCCAAGATCAATCCTCATACATACTGATTGTAGTGGTACTTACTGGCTCTTCTGGACATGGCAAATAGGCTTCTCTGAAGAGGAATGTGCACCTTTCCTTTCACAATATGATTTTCTCTATTATAGTATAACAGCAAAAATTTGTCCCTGAAATTTGCCAGCCGGTAGATTCATCATTATTTAACAAACCACTCATACTCAAGGATAGAGGTGGTGAACCTATGGTATATGTGCCACAGTGGGCTGTTTGTATCATTGAAAGGTCTAAAAGATTCACCATCGCTGCTCTAGGACTTAAGACTGTACAACCACAGGACTGTAGGGAAGTCTGTTTGGGTTTTTTGGTAGGGGATGGCTGTTCTGTTCCCTACTCTGCTTGTATCATAAAGTGGTGTGAGGCTAGAATGAGGTAGTAGATGTTAAACTATAAGATGTATTATGTAGTAATCGCTTTTTCATTTTAAAAGCCCCCTCTAGGTAGACATGATGCTTTTGTGAACTTTTGGCAAACACAGATATAACCATAAATCTTTTTAGTTAGCCAAGGAAATTTTGAATGAGTATGTTTAAAATGTAAGTTACTCCAATGTGACATTTAGAGTTAGCTATTAATAATAACAAAAATTTGCATTTTAGTGTGCAAATTTGCATTTTAGAACAATGTGAGATTAATTTTTAAATAGTACATTTCCCTGAAAATAAGACCTAACTGGAAATAAGCCCTAGATTTTTCAGGATGCTTGTAAAATGAGATCTACCCCCAAAATAAACCCCAGTTAAGATCATCAGTCAGACAGAAGCATTTAGTATGTCTGTTGCAATACATGACAGGTGTATTGAATTATAAAATAGTAATGTATAATTAAGTTAATATTTTGACATTAATACTTAAATGATAATATAAATTATAATTATTTGTAAATAACTAAGTGGGGAATGTTTGGATGAGAGGTAAACTCCTACGTAAACGGATGAACTTGAGACTTATTGCCAAATGACCAATTGGAATACAGATACAGTGCAAAATAATGTGCACACATGGTAGTGAATAGATGTGTGCCTAATGTGAATCTTCATAATTCAACACACTGTGTGTTGTAATGGACGTACTTAATGTACTCAGGTGAAATAAAGAAATGTTTTCTGAGTTTTGGTGCCTGCGTTTTTCAGCTACTTTTATGTGAACTGTCATTCTTTTTTTTTTTTGTGGGGGCTTGCTGGGGATCAAACTCAAGGCCTTGTGCTTGCTAGGCAAGCGCTTTACCACTGAGCTAAATCCCCAGCCTCTGGACCATCATTCTTAACTGTCATCATTTTTGTTGCTACTCCTGTCTCGTAAGTCTTCAGTTAACACTTGATTTAATGGAAACTTTGTGAAGTCCAGCCTGCAAGAAGGTGACTTGGTGAAGAATTCATGGGGTAAAATCACTGACAACTCTGTTGCCAATACACTACAAGCAAGCTACATGGACAAGAAGTGCTCATTTAAGGAGACCTTTATTGCTGGACATGAGAGATTGGGACCAGTGATTCTACAGAAAATGGGAATTGCAAGAAATTCACGTCAGAATTTGGGGTTTGGAGAATTATGACGATGGTCCAGAAGAGGATGCCATGACATGACTGTATTTGAATAAATGTAGATTTTTGTAGGTGAATAAATGTAGATTTTTGTACATGAATAAATGACTAAATGTACATTGTCATACACAAAATAAATATAGATTGCTATACATGAAAAAAATAAGACATTCCCTGAAAATAAGTTCTACTGTGTCTTGGAGCAAAAATTAATTATAAGTATTGGTCTTGGGCTGGGGATTTAGCTCAGTGGTTAGAGTGCTTGCCTTGCAAGTGCAAGGACCTGAGTTCGATCCCCGGCACCAAAAAAAACAAAAACAAAAAAGTATTGGTCTTATTTGCAGGGAAACTTGGTATCTTGTTGAAGAATAAGGAGGGAAATTCTGAAAAGTTAGAAGGATGCACACCTCTGATCCCAGCATTCTGGGAGGCCGAGGTAGGATCATGCAAATTCAAGCCTGTCCTGGGCAATTTAGCAACTTATTCACACCATTTCAAAAGAAAGAGGGCTGGATATGTAGCTAAATGTGAAGGCTCTTCAATCACCAGTACTGCAAAAAAAAAAAAAAAAAGTTACAATAACTAATGACAAATAAATATTACATGTGCAAAATCAATTACTTAGGTCCTTGAACATCTTTTGATTTGTCAAAGTGTATTTATTTTAGTGGCCTTTTAGAGGTATTTGTAATGCCTTTGATTTTGGTTCCCAGTCTTGCTTTTTTCCCAAGATTTTAAATACATCATTCATTCATTCATTCATTTAGTTTATTGTTATTAAGGGCTTTCTATATAAGACTGAGGGTAGGTAAAGCAGTGAGCTCATAGGAGCAGGCAAAAAGACAATGCTTCCTGTAGCTTACATATCAGGGGGATTACAGACCACAAATAATCTAAGTAAATCATGTCAGTTAATAGAACAGCGAGGGGGAGAAAAAGGAGGTGGGTTAAATTTTAAATAAGTGATTAGAGAAGACCTCATTGAGAATGGTACCTGGACAGTGATCTGAACGGAGGCGCTAGCATGTGTTTTCAGCCCGGGGAAGAGTGTGCTGGCTGATACCGAGAGCCTGAGGTATGGCAGCAGCAAGGGCGTCAGCATGATTAAAATCGGGCGTATGTGTATATGTGGGTTTGTATTTGGGGTGCCTAGCAGCCCATTCTGAGGACGTTGTGTCTGTACAGTGGGAAGTCAGTGAGATTTTAAGCAGAATTAAAATTTAGATATAATAAACTAATACCGGAGTTTTCAAAAATACATCCTTGGAAATTGCAAAGAAAACACTCTGGGTAAAGGAATTATCAAATGTTCTTAGCCCTCTACTGACCTCAAACTCTCGGAGGTCTTCCAGCTTCATTCTCCCAAGTGCTGGGATTACAGATGTGCACTACCATGCCCTAAAGTGCATGCAAGTTTTTATATGGAAAAATATTTTACAGTATGCTGCTAGTAAGTAGTTATCCATATAGGGAAAAGTGTGTGAGAACATCACAGTTTTCTTTTTAATTTAAAAGAGCCACTTAATATGGAGAGTTAGTTTTATCTTTAAGAGTTAACTAGTTTAACTTTGAAAATGAAGGATGATCTTTTTATGACATGTTCTCTAAAAGTTAATTGTGCTCTCATAAAGAGAATTCTGTCACTTTTGGTGGAATTCTGTTACTTCTGATAACCCAATGGTGAAGGAGATGAACTGAAACCTGTGAAGCTTATTTTCTCCATGAAAAATAGCTTCCTTATAATTATGTCATTTAATGAATATGGAATAAAAAATCCTGATTTTTTTCCATGAAGTAGTTGCTCTTTCAAGTTAACCATGTAATTGCAAAAAACTTGTGGTAAGCAAATTTTCTTTTCAATTTCATCAAGTGTTAGTAGTAATCATTTTTAACTTCTAAATTACTAAATTGTACTTGAGTGGAAGTGTAATGTTTAGTTTATGGATCAGCCTGGGAAATCTCTTTGCCAATGTTATGCCCTAGAGTACTTTTTCCCTTTTTGTCTCTTTTGATTCCCATCACTTTCCTGCTCTCTCTGTGGTGAATGAATCAGCTGTTTTAAAGGTCCCGTTTCTCTTTTTGATTTCCTGTGTACTGTGTAGGCAAGATCGAGTCTGGATAATCTTGGTTGGCTAAATTAAACTATGTTAGCATAAAAGGATTGTGGAACAGTTGTTTTGAACAGTTAACTTTTTTTTTTTTGCCAGTATTCTTAGGTAAGTGATATTCCTTAAACTTCTTTTTCAGAGCCTTTTATGACCTTTATTTCTTTTTAACTATATAGCCCTCTGTTTTGACCAGGTATTTTATTTACTGTTCCCAAATAATAGTAATCTGTAAGTAGAGTGCATATGTGAGGCCTAAGTCTGTCTCAGGCTTTTTCATGTGTCTCTTTCTGCTTATGTCATTTCACACTTCTGAAACTTCCTTTTATCCTCTTCTCTATTTATCCAAATTCTACCCATATTTCAGCACCAAAGTCCAGTAAGCCTATTCTATTTATCTTGGCTTAAAATTAGTTTCTCTTCCTTTGGATTTTTATAGGAAGCATCATTGATAGTTGACCATAAGCCTTTATTCCTAGCTTGTAAGGTTTCTCCAAAGAAAGAAACCCAATAGAGGGTATTGGGGAGAGGGAGAGAGGGGGAGACAGAGGGAGAGAGAGAGAGAGAGAGAAGGACAGAGTGAGGGAGGGAGAGAGAGGATGTAATAAATAGAGATTTGTTGTAAGGAATTGGCACAGGCAGTTAGAGAAGCTGACAAGTCCCTAGATCTATAGAATGAGCTGGCAAGCTGGAGACCCAGGAGAGCCCATGATGTCATTAGTTCTGTCCAAAGGCTAGGGGGCTTGAAACGCAGGAAGAGCCAATGTTTCAGTTTGAAGGCAGGAAAAAGCCAGTATCTCAGTTTGTAGTCAGAGAGGAGGGCTCTTTTAGTATTTATTTTGCTGTTCATTAGTGTACTTTGGCTTACCAGCTAGTAAATAAGCATTTTGAGGACAGGGAATGCAAATCATAATTGCTTTTACCATCTATGAGTCTTTTTTGGTTTTTTGGGACAGGGTTTCACTACTGCCTATGTAGCCCAGGCTGACCTCAAACTCACATACATCCTCCTGCCTCAGCCTCCTGAGTGCTGGACAACAGGTGTGTACCACCACGCCCAACCATCCATAAGTTCTTGCATCTTTACATGTAATGGGTATATTAGTATACTATATAAAACCATAACATGTTATAGTGGTACAAAGGATTTTTGAAGTTAGTTTTACAATTGAAATCAGGAGCAGGTTCAAAGTAGGAAGAGTAATAATATATCTTTTTTTGTTTTGTTTCTTGGGTGCTGGAGATCGAACTCGGGGCCTTGTGCTTGCTAGGCAAGCACTCTACCACTTGAGCTAAAATCCCCAATCCCATAATACATCTTTTTGCTTGTGTTGGAAGAATAAAATCAAATAACGTAGTGGAGTAACTTAGCACAGTACCTGTCATATAGTGAATACCTCAATAGTTGCTTTGCCTTGTGCTGGAAAAAGTAATTTATGAAAAAATTTTTTTTTATTTGCTTAGGAATAAGAATCAGAATAGTACAGGGTTCTGTGATGTGAGGAATTAGACAGTATTCATGGAAATTTTACCTCTTTTTCTCTTTTCATGCATGGTACATTAGTTTGTATTCCCAAGCATTGAACATATTTAATTTGAGATTATGCCTTTATTTCCAAAAAGGATATTATTATTTGAGACAGGGGCTTCCCATGTATTCCAGGCTGGCCTTGAATTCACTATGTAGCCCAGGCTGGCCTCAAACTTGGGGTGATCCTCCTGCGTCAGCCCCCTGAGTGCTTGGATTATGGGCATGCCCTACCATACCTGGCTCAAAAAGGATACTACTTGACATGTTACTGATTCATATGTGAGATTCTAATGAAATATTCAAGCATAAGACATTATAATCAACTGGCCCTTTTGTCTTTTGAATATATTAAAACTATAGTTGAGATAATAGTATTTAAACAGTAGAATACTTCAGTTTGAACTTAAATATATTTTTCTTTAGAAGTCTTCAGTTGTGGGAAATGAAATTGATTATTTTCAGTTAATATTTTTTCTTTCTAGAGTTCCTCATAAGTACCTCTTAAAACCTTCAAGATGGTTCTAGCAGATCTTGGAAGAAAAATAACATCAGCATTACGCTCACTGAGCAATGCTACCATCATCAATGAAGAGGTATGTAAAATATTATGTAAGATATGTATAATTGTACATCTTCACTAGCATTAGGGAGCTGGATTATTAATCTCTGTATTTTGATATAGATTTAACACCGTACTTATAGATAAAAACCTGAACACAGATAAAATTAATTTGGAGAAATCAATGACAAAAATGTTTTTATATGTAAAAATAACATTTCTTTTGAAAATGACTTAAATCTTGACCTATATCTACAACTTCATTATCTTGCTGCTTCTTGGCTACGCATATGTTTCTCTGGCTTTCCTCAGTGACTTAGCACTCTTCTTATGAAAGGCTAATATTTTCATCTTGATTAATTTGATTCATTTTCTCTGAAATCTTCAGTTTTTTGAGGATTTTGTAAAATGACTGCTTATATCCAAAATACTCTTCTTCCTGGCTTTATTGTTTTTTTTCTTTTTTGGTGTTGGGGATCGAACTCAGGACTCAGGGCCTTGTGCTTGTTAGGGCAAGCACTCTACCACTTGAGCTAAAGCCCCAGCCCCTGTGGCTTTATTGTTTTAAGATACTTTTTCTTGGTTCTTTTGCCCCTGCTTACCTTAATGGCTTATTTTCCACCATTGTATCTTAATGCCTTGCTAATTGAAAGAAGATGATGTAGTCCACAGTGTATGTTATATTTTGCAGTAACAATGGAAAAAATACTGAATTTCATGTTAGAAGACTTTGGTTATAGTCACACTTTATCCGTTTAGTAGCTGTGTGATATAAATTTGGGCAAGTCAATCTCAGATTCTTTAATGTGTAAGGTAGGAAAATAGCATTTACTTTACAAAATGGTTTTGAAGATTAAATGAACTAATAGATTAAAAGTACTTTCTAACTTGGAGGTTTGAAAAAAAATTCTGATATAGTATTTGATATCAACACTTTAACAAACTAATGGAATTAAATAATTTTGAGACCATCTTAGAAATCACTTAGTCTGACCTCTCATTAACAGAAATAAAAAGTTTCATATGTTTGTTTATTGGAATCAGGCATAGAGTATTTTTTTTCCTAATTGCTTATCCAAGGTTTTTTTTTTTTTTAATGAGACAGGATCTCGCTATGTAGCCCAGGATGACCTTGAACTCCTGGTGATTCTCCTGCCTTAGCTTTCTCAGTGCCGGGATTATAGGCATGTGCCACCATTCCCAGCCCTTATCCAAAGTTTTTGAAGAATTTTTATTAAATAAGAAATCAGAGTTGGGCACAGGAGCACACACCTGTAACCCAAGCAACTGAGAAGGCATAGGCAGGAGAATCACAAGTTTGAGGCCAGTCTGGACAACTTAGCAAGACCTTGTTGAAGAATAAAATCAAATAATAAAATAAATTAAAAAATAAAATAAAAAAGGACCGCTAATGTGGCTTAGTAGGAAAATGCCTCTGGATTTGATCCCTAGCAGGTGCCCCCCCAACATCATTTAAATCATACTCTTGTAATGCAGAATAAATAAAAGAACAGCTTTCCAGAGTTTCTCCTTTGGGAACTTTGTAGTCCTTACTCTCTTTGTATTGACAGGAGAGAAAAAGGAAACCTAGGGAGTTTTTGATGAGAAATGGAATATAGCTCTTTCTTGAATTGGGTAATTTCTATTCTTAGTTTTATTCTGTTAGCAAATTAAGGATAAATCCCTGTAAGGAAAGATCAGTTCCAGTTTTATCAGACGCCTTTAATGAGGAGCAGAGAAGCTTTATGAGTGAGTTGGAGAGAATTCATTCAAGAAATATTCAAGGGCTTACTTTTTTTTGAGGGAGGATGCTGGAGATTGAACTCAGGGTCTTGCGCTTGCTAGGCAAGTGCTCTATCACTTGAACTAAACCCCCACTTGAGCTCAAACCTCCCTTCTGCCAAGGGCTTACATTTTTGCAGACCTTTTTGCTGGCACCAGGGATAAAACAGTGAGCAAAATAGACTAAAACTACTCCCCTTGTAAGCTTGTATTCAGTTGTATAAGCATGTAGGTGTATGAGAGGCTAAAGCTTCATATTTTCTTAAGACTTTATGACCTTTTAGCCATATAGTGCCTTGCAGCCCAAGAAATGTACAGTATGATGAGGGTTAGTAGTCGGGGATAGTTTCCTTTCCACTTTTATTTCTTCTGTGAGAAGAAATGGTAAGACTAGTAATTTTCTTTTATTGCATTTTCTTCCATGGTAGTCCAATTAAGAAAAGCAAGTAACTGAATCTATGCCAGTATACATTAGTATCAGAGTTCTCCAGTGACATAGAAAACATTATTGGCACCATCTATTGTCTAATAACTTTCTTTGGCTTGGATATTGTTTTAGTTAGTACTTTATTTTTTTAATTTTTAAAAATTTTTATTAGTACACAACACGCTTGCAGTATATAATGATTATAGTCATCATGGAGAGTTGGAACATGTACCTAACACATCTTAATTCTTTTTACTTCCCCTTTCACTCTCGCCCTCTCCCTGTTATTACTTTAATGTAGGAATAAAATTGTGGTGATTAATACTTGGTAGTATAAAACTATATGGGATGTCTTTGTTTGACAAGAGGACTAGACATTTAATATTTTCTCTTCAAAACTGACTAAAGACCTTTTTACTCTGTGTCGTGGTATTGTTTTTTACCTTTGTTAAGCTGTGGTAGTGTATGCTAACTGATCTTTTTTTATGTAATTGATACAATACATCGAGTGCTTTAAAATTTTACTTATTTACAGGTATTAAATGCTATGCTAAAAGAAGTATGTACAGCATTATTGGAAGCAGATGTTAATATTAAACTGGTGAAGCAACTAAGAGAAAATGTTAAGTAAGTTGGATCAATTATATAAAAAACAGAACTAAATTTAATTTCCTGGAATGGGGAGCTAACTAGAAAGATTTGTTTCATCATGAAACATTTCTGCTGTACAGCACTGGAACAGTATAGAACTTATATTGGAAAACTGTGCAGCTGTTTTGATAATGATGGTTCAAATATAAAAGCACAAATTGGATTAGGGATGTAGCTCAGTGGCAGAGCACTTGCCTAGCATGTGTGAGGCTCTGGATTTGATCCCTAACATGGGAAAAACAAGATGGAAAGAAAAGAAATTATGTGACGCTTTCACTTAATTATAGATTTTTTTTCTATTTTACTGTTCCTTTATTTAGATGGGTTTAATCATATTCTATGTAGTTTTTTAATACAAAATTTTTATAACAATTCAGACTATAGAAAAGTGGTATCATTTTGTCCTCTGTGGGCTTAAGATGACATTAATCAGCCTCCTTTATTGTTGGAGAATTGCATTCTCTTTTGTTCTCCTTTTCAGTTTCTTTGTCCATATTTGAATGAAGGAGTAGTGTGTGTGGTCTTGGTTATAGTGTTCAATGGGAGAGGCACTGCCTGGGCAGGACACAGAACAATACAAGTACCTCCATTTACTGCTTCAGTTCCTGCCCTTATCATATTCAAGATAGTCCTTCTTTGTGTATTGTTAGACTGGAAATAAGTATAGAACTGCTAGCATTTTAAGCATTTAGAATCAGAGAAACTTCTTTTTCCTGTTGTAAAAATGTTTAAAATGTGTAAGCTGCATGAAAAATAAAAAAAAATTAGTATTTTGTAGTGATATGAGGACAAATTAATATTTATAATTTCAACTAAAAGCCTTGAAAAACTAACCAAAGTCTTGCACCAAATATTTTGTGATACAGTCTATGGTAATCATTGGAACCTATTAATATGACTGGTTGAATAATCTTACATTTTGCATTTTGTGGAATAGTGCTTTTTTAGAGTGTTCTAATTGACTTTTCTCTTTCCTGCCCCAAACACCACTACTGTGAAGGTCTGCTATTGATCTTGAAGAGATGGCATCTGGTCTTAACAAGAGAAAAATGATTCAGCATGCTGTATTTAAAGAACTTGTGAAGGTAAAAGTATATCAAGAGGGGCTGGGGATTTAGCTCAGTGGTTAGGGTGCTTGCCTTGCACGCACAAGGCCCTGAGTTTGATCCCCAGCACCAAAAAGAAAAAAAAAGTGTATCAAGATTGTGCTATGATTCTGTAGACTCAGTGGATAAAAGTACACTAGAACTATAAACAGATATTATGTCAGAATCCTTTTAAATATATTCTTATTAGAACTAAAATATTGAAGGATTATAATTAATTTTTTTTAAGTAGACTATGTTTTTATAGACTTTACTGAGTACAAAAGGATATGAAGTTGTACTTCCCTGCAAAAAAATGTCAAAGCAAGTTGCAAAGAGTAAAACTTCACTATAGGTTAATTCATGGAAGAGCCTCTCGAGACGAAGTTTTTTTCTCCTTTAAAAACAACTATTGCCTGATGATAGCCCTACTTTTTTGTATAGGAAGGTCATACCTGACAAGTATTTTTTTCTCCACTTTTCATTGTATAAAGAATTCTCTTTGTAAAGACCAAATACCCTACATCTTGTCTAAAATATGAGCAATTTTGAATTGGTAAATTTATTTTCAAAAAGTAAATAGAGACTTTTGCCCTGCCTTACCTTAGTACTATTATTAGTGCTGTTATGTAAATTATGGTAATCTTAGAGCTTTTATTTTGTGTTTTTAAAATTTTTATTTTATTTTATTTTTTTGTTTTTCAAGACAAGGTCTTACCATGTAGTTCAGGCTGGTCTTGAACTCACCATGTAGCCCAGGCTGTCTGCGACTTGTAGCGATTCTTCTGCCTCAGCCTCCCAAGTACTGGGATTACAGGCATGTGGCATTAGAGCTTTTAAAGTATAAATGCTAGGTTTAATGCTAGGAATGAAAAGAAAAGGAAGGAATTGTCAGAAAAAATTTTTAGAGCAACAAATGTCTTCTAGTGGTTTATTAATATTTTTTCCTACATTGTATGAATATTTTCATTTACTTTTTTTTTTTTTTTGGTGCTGGGGATAGAACTCAGGGCCTTGTGCTTGTGAGGCAAATGCTGTAACCACTGAGCAAATCTCCAGCCCTTTCATTTATTCTTAGTATCAGTGCCAATATGTATTTTGGAAAAGGCCAGTTAGCTCAGATAACTGTCATTTCATTAGTTCAGTAGGATAATTAATAAAAAATTCAGATCTCTAAGAGGTAAAACATTTATCCAGTTGATACTTCTTAGTTTGCAATTGAGAAAAGTTACGTAGTTAGTGATAGACCCACACCTAATCTCCAGACTCCTCATGTGGGACTTACTCATTGATGTTTAGTAATTGCTTCTATCTAGTGCCGGAGGTCAGAGCGCAGAGGCAGTAATCTTCATCGTTAAGGTGGTCTCTGTGGGCAATTCTGGAGCATTGAGTCCTTTACTAAGCAGCCTTGTTGAGTCCCACCTTATTCTAGGCGGTGTGCCACATGCCACTGACAGCAGAGATAAGTACAGCTCATGTTTATACGGAAGATGCCTGTGGTCTGGTGCAGCAGTACACAAAGCAGTTAAGACGTTTTTTATAATAATACCAGGACATCATCCTCTACCCCTTTATTTGGTGGTATTTGGTGATCAAACCTAAGTTGCAAAGAGTAAAACTTCATTACAAATTAATTGATAGAAGAGCCTCTTGGAGGTTTTTCTCTTTTAGTATCAATTATTACCTAATGATAGTCCTACTTCTTTGTGTAGGAAAATCACACCTGACAAGTTTTTTTTTTTTTACATTTTTTCATTGAATAAAGAAATGGGAAATATATATAAAGTCCTGTTACATGCCGAAATTTCATGATTGCTTTATTGATAGGAAAGCCCACGTGTGACTGATTAATTGCAAGCTGAGATATAGCTGCTTCTTTCATACAATATTCTTTTTACTTGAATGAACAATAGACATATAATCTGTGGCTACTCAGGTTTAGGCATTTGGCAATCTGTTTTGTTTTGGTTTTGGTTTTTTGAGACAGAATCTCACTATGCAGTTCATCCTGGCCTTGAACTCACGGGGTAGCCCAGGCTGACCTTGAACTCACAGCGATCCTTCTACCTCAGCCTTCGGAGTGCTGGGATTACAGGTGTGTGCCACTACACCTGCTGGCAGTCATTTTTTCCAAAGTGAAGTGAACTCAGTTACTTTAAGGAAAATAACTGACAATATTGTGGCTGGTGATAAAACTCGAGCTTTCACATGTAAACTAGGAGCTTTTCTCTACTGTGAGTTTGACAGCATTCCAGTACTTTTCTGATGAAATCAGTATTGACATTGCCAGATATGGTGGTGCACGCCTGTTATTCCAGCACTTGGGAGGTTGAGGCAGGAAGATTGCTGCAAGTTTAAAGCCAGCCTGGACTACATAGAGTTCAAGGACAGCCTGAACTATGTAGCAAGACCCTGTCGCAAAAACCTCCAACAATCTTTCATTTGAGCGAGGCAAAGTACAAACAAAAAACTGATATAGGATGGATAGAAATGGACAAGGGGACGAATCTTGTCCAATAGGGAAGTGGTCCAAGGAAACGATGAGGAGTGGTGAGGAGGAGGGGAAGGAGAAATGAGAGGAATGAAGATGTGCCATGTACAGGGTCCTAATAACTCCAATCAATGTAAATATATGCCATAATATGAGCTAAGACTAATAATATCAATAAGTATGTAAAAGGTGATAGGGGAATCAGAGGAGGAGGGAGGGGGGAGGGAAGGGGATTAGGAAAAAAACTGTAATATGCACATGTAATAATCCCCAAGATGACTGTAAATTGCATGACTTGGACATGTGCACTAATAAAATAAATTTTAAAAAATACTAACATTAACAAAGTTTTTTCATGTTGTGGAGTATAATGTATGAATAGTGGGAGATTTGTATAACTCTGTGAACCAGTATTTTCTAAATAACTAATGCATGATGTTATAAACTTGTGCACCAGTGTAAGATCCATGCAAAGTGCAGGATAGAGTCACGAATTTTAATGTAACAGAGTATGAAAGCTTATATGGTTTCAGATTCCACATTGCAGCTAAGCTTTACAACTATCATAAAAAGTCCTCAGACCGCACAGTTTAAACTTTTGTTCTAAAGAATAGGGAAAGAGAAGATAGATTTATAAAATACTTTTTCAGTAAAAATATGGGCCTCAAATAATGGGTCCAGGGAGAGCTGAATGATTGTGCCATGAGATGTGGAGAATGGCGATGAATGTAGGGCAGTATCAGCATACTGAAAGGATCTAGGAAGAAGAGGAGTGGTTTGTTTTAAAACAGATTTTGCCAGCCAGGTGTGGGCGGCGCACACCTGTAATTCCAGCATTGGGGAGGCTGAGGCAGGTGTATCACCATGAGTTCAAGGTTGGCCTGCACTACATAGTGAGACACACACACACACACACACACGGGCGTGTGCGCACATGTACTAGGTTTTGCCTGTTTCAAGTTTGCATAAGGCTAAGTCTGTATCTAGGAAAGGGATAAGAAAATGAGTTTTCTTTTACTCTCTTCTCTGTAACATCTTTCTCCCAAATTTAGGTGTGATATGTCACCTTGTGGTAGTGTTCAGGATGGGCTGGCAAACCTTCTCTTAAGGGTTTAGGCCTTGTGGGCCATGTGGTCTTTATTGCAGCTGCTAATCTCTGCTTTGGCAACACACAAACAGTGAGTGAATGGGAATGGCTGTGTTCCATTAAAACTTTCACAGTTTGCCAACCTTCGTCTAAGGGCATTAACTACTATTACAGATTTATTATAATATGGAGATAAGTATTTCAGCTTCCAAATAACTGACTTGCAATTGTGTTATTTTTAATTCACCCTTTAAAATACTTTGTAGTTGTTTGGGGACTATTTCTCTATGACCCTTAGTTTTCTGCTGAGTCATTATAAAATTGGTGGTTATTTTTTTACCAGCCCTCTACTTGTAGTAACTTCATAGAATGGAAGCTTTTTGGCCTTGCCAGATTTAACGTTTAACCTGCAGATTCTTTCACACATCATTTGTGATCCTGTTCCTTATTAGCATTTGTCAAATTGGACACAAGCACTCTCAAGCGTGGTAGCCACTGACTGAATGTGGTTACTGTGCACCTGCAATGTGGTGAGTCTGATTTGAGTGGTATATCACATGTGAAATGCGCAGTGGCGGACTGAGGTCACATCTCAATGGTAGAGAGCTTGCCTAGCATGCGCAAGGCCCTGGGTTTCATCTCTAGGACCATTGAACGAATGAATGAATGAATGTTTATATGAATACACACTATCTTAAGGCTTAGTATGGGAAAAAGAACATAAACTATCTCACAGATTACATTTTAAAGTGATAATATTTTGGACATATTGTATTAAGTAAAATATTAAAATCAAGTTTACCCACTTTTATGTTTAAGGTCATACTAGAAATTTCAAAATTCGTGTGTAGCCTACAGATATATTTTTGTTTTATATTTTTGCGGCGGGTGACAGTAGATGGCTTCTTTGAGTCAAACTTGGTCTCACATTTTATTTCATATTCCAGCTTGTCCTAAAAAATATTTTGAGATTCTTATCTTCAAATTGAGTAGTACTTAAGTCTTGCTTCTGCCTTTACAATGGAATATTGTTAAATTTTGCTGTATGTGTAAGGGGAATAGTAGAGTTGTATTAGAATGGTAAGATTGTAGTGGTTTATATATGAAAATTCCTCAAATTATTGATTATTTAAGATTTCTGAGAGGTTGGATTTTGAATATAAACGTTATGTTAACCCGATTTTATTTTGATTTTACTTGTGATACATAGCTTGTAGACCCTGGAGTTAAAGCATGGACGCCCACTAAAGGAAAACAGAATGTGATAATGTTTGTTGGATTGCAGGGGAGTGGGAAAACAACAACGTGTTCAAAGGTAAATCATACTTTTAAGAAAGTAATATAGAAGATATGTTTGTATAAGTCAAGTTTTATGTTAAAGCCAGGCTGTAAAACATGTTACTTTAGAGTTTAATATTACTTGATGTATCTGTTATGTTTTTGTGAGAGTTTTATTAGAAGAAGAGAGAATCCCAGGCTCTCGTGATTGATTTTTGTCAGAATGTCAGACTTAGAGAATTATGATTTATTTTATTAAAAAAAAATCCACCCTGTCCCTTAAGGACATGAGGGTATGGTTTTTGGAAAAGAGAGGAAGGGAATTTTATGGTATCTCCTGTGACTCAAGACTCCCTTTTCAAGCTGGATGTGATGGCGTATGGCTGTAATCCCAGCACTCAGGAGGCTGAGGCAGGAGGAGTGCTGTAAGTTTGAAGCCAGCCTGGACTGCATAGTGAGATCCTGTCTCAAAAAACAAACAAAAAAACCAAAACAACAACAACAACAACAAAAAACTCCCTCTTCAGTGCCCTACTCTACATAATATAGGTCTTTATTTTGTATATGCTTATGTTATTATTTAATTCATTATATCCCTCCTTCCTCTAGAATTGGGTTCCTCAATATTGTTGCCAGATTTTTTTGTCACATGCCTCACAAGGGAAAAAAGGATTATTTTTTACAAGGATTATTTTTTACAAGGATTATTTTTAACAGTATTAATTTTTTCTAATGTCATTAACAGTAACGGTGAACATTTTATACAGTAATCTATTTCTACTTGGTCAGTTTTTATCCTTTGAATGCAGCCATATAAACTTTTTGGAAAATTTGCTATATTCAAAAATATTAAATCATATTACATTTACGAAGATTATGAGCAGTTTTACTTTATTTCTTAGGTAAATAAGTATAAATGAATTGTATGTAATAATTTATTATGTCTTATGATACTATTTTTTTTAAATCTTCCTTTCCTAGTTAGCATATTATTACCAGAGGAAAGGTTGGAAGACCTGTTTGATATGTGCAGACACATTTAGAGCAGGTAATGTGTTGAAATTGAAAAATCGTTTTCTATAACTTTTATTTTCAAGTTGGAGGACTCATGCACTTTTTATCTCTTAGGGGCTTTTGACCAACTAAAACAGAATGCTACCAAAGCAAGAATTCCATTCTATGGAAGGTAGGTTACTCTTTTTTCTTTTGATACTCACATGCTTCATCTTGTATTTTGTCTGTCTAACCTTTTTTTTTTTTTTTTCTGTACTGGGAATTAAACCCAGTGCTTTGTGCATGTTAGGCAAGTACTGTACCACTGAGCTATACCCCAGCCCTTTTTTTGTTCTGAGACAGAGGCTTGCTGAGTTTCCTGGGCTAGCCTCAAATTTAGAATGCTCCTGTCTCCCCCTTCCAAATACTGTAGCTGGGATTGTAGATGTGTGCCACTATGCCCAGTTTAACTTTTGTTTAATCTTACTTTTTTAAATTTCATGCTATCTGGTTACATTTTAACATATACTTTCTGGATATAATCCTTTCAGCAACAAATTAGGGGTATAATTAACATTATTTTTTATTACTTTAATATGACCCTACTAACCCAGCCTGGTGGATCAAAGTAGACATTGTGTAATTTGTGACTTTGCCTATACTTATCCTGTATGGTATGCTTTTCTACTTCCTTCTGCTTCTTTATTTCTATTGTTTCTTTTAAGACCTGTCTGAAGCATTCCACTGTTGAATACATTGGGTAACAGACGGTGAAACTCTTTAATGTATCACATAGTGTATCATCTTGAAACATTTGCATTTGATAGCCTAAAATGATTCGTAATCTCAAATTATCTCAGATTGAGATTCTGATCATTGCTATCCCTTACTCCATACATTATTGGTCAATGAAATAATCTATACGTGTTATAATTATCAGACATTTCAATCTAGATAGAATTAGAAGAATGGGAGAAACTTCTTTTTTAAGTTTCCACTTTTTGACCGGCCAAAAGCTAGTGAAGTTATGTATTGTAATGCACACCTGCAATCCCAGCACTCTGGGAAGCTGAGCCAGGAAGATTGCAAGTTCAAGCCCAGCCTGGGCAATTTAGCAACTTAGAGAGACCCCTGTCTCAAAATAAAAAATGAGCTGGGTGGCAGGCTTGGGATTTAGCTCAGTGGCTAGAGTGCTTGCCTAACAAGCTCAAGGCCCTGAGTTCGGTCCGCAGCACCCACCCAAAAAAAAATGAACTAGGGACGTAGCTCAGTGGGAAGGCCCTGGGTTCAATCCTCAGTATGTTGAGGGGAAAAAAAGTCAAGTATGGTAACTTTCTTTTTTTGCAGGGGGAGCTTTCTTCATTTAAATCTTACAGATAATTTTACTAAATTCATTCCTACTTGGTTGTTTTTTGTTGGTTTTTTTTTTTTTTTTTTTTTTTTTTTTTTTTGTCGTGGTGATACCAGGGATTGAACCCAGAGCCTTCACACTGAGCTACATTCCTAGCCTTTTTTTATTTTTTATTTTTTATTTTTGAGACAGAGTCTCACTAAATTGCCCAAACTGAGCTCAAATCTGGGCTCCTCTTGCCTCAGCCTCCTAGAGTACTAGGATTATAGGCATGTACCACCGTGCCTAGATCTGTTCTTAATTTAGGGAAAAATTTTTTAAAGTTATGTCTTTTTCTTGAGCAGTTCTAATCTGTATAAAAATTGCCATCAATCAGAAGAGTGTGAAACAAAATGTGACTTCATTTTTTGATTTTCAATTTGATAAAGATTTTTGCCAGGGATTATGAAAATGTAGTGAGAAAAGAATGAGATTAACCCTCTCAAGGATATTTTCCTTCTAAAAGCCAGAGGCCAGAGCTGGGGTTTTGGCTCAGTGGTTAGAGTGATTGCTTAGCAAGCACAAGGCCCTGAGTTCAATCCCTGGCACAAAAAAAAAAAAAAAAAAAAAGCCAGAGGCCTAAGTGATTATGTCATTGATCCATATTCACTTTATAGGAAGATTTATGTACTAGTCATGTTGGCCATATTTTTTAATACCAAGAAATTGGAACAATTTTAAACATCTGACAATAAGACACATTCTTAATAAAAAAAATAGCATAGCCATCTGATGGCATGCTCTATAATTTAAAAGTTACCTTTTTTGTTTTTGTTTTGTATTTTGAAACAAGGTCTTGATATGTGTAGTTCAGGCTGGCCTTGAACTCACGGCAATCCTCCTGTCTCATTAAAGGTTACATTCCATAAGAATATTTAATGATTTTATGAAGTGATTACAGTTTGATCCCTAGCACCAAAAAAAAAAAAAAGAAAAGTGATTACAAAAGAGTATTAAATAGGAAAGCAGATATGAAACACTATAGAGCTGAGTTTGTAGATTAGTGATAAAGTGTTTACCCGGCATTGGCAAGGCTCTGGGTTTGGTTCCCAACACCACAAAAAACAAACAAACTGCTTTATAAGATGAGTTCAATTATTAAAGGAGGTGTAAAAAATAATTTTAAGGAAACAACTCATTCAGAAAAGACATACAGTCAGGCGTGGTGGTGCACACCTGTAGTCCCAGCACTTGGGAGGCAGAGGCAGGAGGATTGCTGTCAGTTCGAGGCCAGTCTGGGTGACACAGTTCAAGGTCAGCCTGAACTACATAGCAAGACACTGTCTCAAAAAAAAAAAAAAAAAAGAAAAAAGAAAAAAGAAAAGACATACAACAGAATCATACATACAGACTTTTGTAGTTGGAGAGTTGGATAATATGTCATGCTGTTCTAAAAGTTAATTTCTGTATTTAGTACTTATGAGAAAATTTTATTCTAAATAGAAAATGTGATCATTTTGACTTTCAGAATAAAGGTGTAGACTGACAATTTCCAGATTAATACTATTTGGAAGTTTTGCTCTTATTGTTGATAAATCATTTGTCCATGTTAAATAGCTATACAGAAATGGATCCTGTTATCATTGCTTCTGAAGGAGTGGAAAAATTCAAAAATGAAAATTTTGAAATAATTATTGTTGATACAAGTGGCCGCCACAAACAAGAAGACTCTTTGTTTGAAGAAATGCTTCAAGTTGCCAATGCTATAGTAAGTAGCATTTCATGGAACACTATCCTAATGATTTTGGTTAATTTAATTATAAAATCTAGTTAATTTTATGGTCAATATAAATTACTTTGCCTGTAAGGCACATTGTAATTATTTTGTTTCTGTTTTGTACACCTGTATCTCTGAGTTAAGGACTTAATCTCATCATTTGGGCTCCAAAATAGAAAAAAAAAAACAAAAATATAACAAATTAAGAATTGACTCTTAGTATTTGTTGAATTTCGTTTGTATAAGTTATTTGAATTCAGTTGGAAACATAAATGAATTTTGCAAGTTTTTCTAAATGAAGCACTTAAAAATATTAATCATTATTTAGTGTCTCTTTAAAGTTGATGAAAGTAGCACAGGGAGTAGAAGGAGTTTATAGATAACCTGTAGCATATATGAGGAAGTCATGTTTTGCCACTGGGATGTTGGCAGTAATTCTTTGAGTAGTAGCTAATGCTAATAAGTTTCTTTTTTAATTATGTGGGTTTTTTTGACCAAGTTGAACAGATCTAAAGGGAATAGCCTCAGCCTGTTTTACTCATTTTGGTGTCATTTTCTTCCACATTATTTTGTTCTGATTTGTTTTTGCTATTCCTCTGCCCACAATGCTATTCTTCCATGTCTTTGTGTAACTTTTTCTTCTTTATTCAAATCTCAGCTCAAACATTGCCCCTCTACTTCCAGCAAGCATTTCCCTGACTATCCTACCTAAAGACGCCTCTTATATCTTATCTACCAGGTACCATGAGGACAAGGGTTTTCTTTCATATTCCTTTTTTGCCGTGCTGAGAAGACAAAATTTTCATATTTATGTCCTCTGGACCTGTATACCTAATTCATCATACTCCATCAACAAATATTTATTGATTGAATAAGTATGTATAGTAAATTTTCTGTATCTTCTAGTGATGAAATTTGCTAAAACAAATAATAATATCCTTTTCTTTTTAAACTTTCTAGCAACCTGATAACATTGTTTATGTGATGGATGCCTCCATTGGGCAGGCCTGTGAAGCCCAAGCGAAGGCTTTTAAAGATAAAGTAGATGTAGCCTCAGTAATAGTGACAAAACTCGATGGTCATGCAAAAGGAGGTGGTGCCCTCAGTGCGTAAGTACCATTGATGTTATTGTCCGGTGTCTTGGTGTTACAGGATGTGTATCTTGTTTATGTGTGTGTCTACTTATGAGTTTCTTGCTTATCTTTTAAAGTATATTTCAGTAGTGGACCTAAGATGGCCTGTGAAGGAAGTTTAAATAGAATTTTAGAGCCTCTGTTTTAACTAGCAAAAATAAATTTGAGTTTTGTACCTTTGTCTGTTTAGTTTTGAAAATCTGCTGGATTTGTTTGTTTTATTTTTTGAGGTTATGTTATATTTTCTTTTTCTGTGCAGAGTTGCTGCCACAAAAAGTCCAATTATTTTCATTGGTACAGGAGAACACATAGATGACTTTGAACCTTTCAAAACACAGCCTTTTATCAGCAAACTTCTTGGTATGTATAGTGGTGGGAATATAGAAGAATCTCTGAGAAATTTTATGCATTTTTGGAACAGTTTAGGATTTTAATCTTGTCCTTAATAACTAGTTTAATCCATTTCCTTCTATGACTTATTTTCCTCACTTATAAAATAGGGGTGATATTTATTCTATATTGATTGTTCTATTTTTATTCTATATTGATTAATATATTTATTCTACATTGATTCTGTAATAGTTGATAGAATGGGATATTAGATCCAAGTTCTTTGGAAAAAAGCTTTAAAGTACAGTACAAAAAAAGTGGTTGTAGTAATAGCAGTGGAAATGACATTAACATTAACATTTTTATAGTGTCTTAAGGTAGTGTGGTTAGAGAGTAAAGGATTTGGAGTTAAGCCCTGGGCTGGAGGCCCTGCTTTGTTTCTTCTTTGTCTCTATTTAAACTTTCTAGGTTCAGTTTCCTTACCAGTAAAATGTAGTAAGGGTACCTAGACTGCCTGCCTTGCAATGCTGTTACATATGTGAATGTGTTTAGTATAAGGCAAAGCTGACTTTACTATTGTTCACTTTTCTTTTTGGGGTCTTATAGGTATGGGTGACATCGAGGGACTGATTGATAAAGTCAACGAGTTGAAGTTGGATGACAATGAAGCTCTTATAGAGAAGTTGAAACATGGTATATGAGTGGCCAAAAAGCATTTGATCCCTGAATCTTTCCTTGATTTCTTTCTGATAAAGCCATTGTTCATTTCAAGTGATAATATGTTTTATTAGTCAGTTCTTGAAATGCTTATTGTTTTGTGTGCAAATTATTTTCTTTCTCAGCCATGTGAACAGTTACAGAATCGATGATTGTGAAGATTACATTAGCTGATGTGTGTGTAATGTCCAGCACATCATAAGCACTCAACATATATTGTCATTGACCATTCCAGTTTTTCTCAAAGTGATCTTTTCCCTTAATTCTAGTGGCTAAATACTATTCTGCCATTTTGTTCCTTCTTGCTTTTTTTGTCATGTACTCGTGCCTCTTAAGTGTTCCCTCCTCCCCTACCTGGGATTGTTCTAGGCCATATTTCTCTGGAGCTTCGTATGTGTGTGTTTCCTGGGTCATTCCTCTCTGGAGCTCTGAATGTTCTGTAGAAATCTCAGAGTCAACTTATCACCCCGTTGTTACCATCAATGAATGTTAACATGGTTTGGCCTGTTGCCAGTCAGAAACCTGGGTGTTGCTATTATTTCTTCCTCAGTCTATCCACCCTTTTCCCCATCGGTTAATTAGTCCTCAGTGTCTCCATTCTATCCTCTTTCTTTCCACTTACCCTACAACTATGCTAGTTTCTATCTTACCTGAGTTACCTACAGTCTTTTAATAGGTTTTACAGCTTCCTGGACTCTCTTCCTTTATTTTGTTTTTCGTACTGCAGCAAAAAGGACCTTTCAGAAATACAAATCTAATTCTGTTGCTACCCTTCTTAATATCCTTGAGTGGCTTCCTCTCTTTCTTAGAATGTTTTTAAATGATCCTTCCATCTAGCCCACATCTTCTGTGTCATGTTTTGGCACTGTTGTACTTAGCAGTTTATGTCTTAGGTATGCTGAACTTCTTTAAGTTCCTTAAATGTACAATTGCTGTCCCACACCTGGTTCATTGCCTTTACTAGTCACTCTGTCACCTGCTAATGTGGACTCTTACTGCACATAAGATGAAAATTATAAGGTGGAAGTCATATATGGGCCAGTTTTAAGACTAAAGTAAAATAAAAGTTCATTGTAGGGAAGAGACACAGACAGCAGAAATTGCTGCTCCATAGACAGCTGTCCCACAGAGTTGTACAGCCTAAAGGAAGCATTTTACTTTTATGGGGTCTTAAAGGAATGTCATTAGTTATTATAGATTTAAAAAGGGCAGGGATTTCTGGATAGGGTGGAGTTAATTTAGGTTTCATCTAGTTTGTTGCTGAATCCTGGTTTCTTATCTTGGGGGTTGTGTGGCTTGGTCATTTGATTTAACTATTTGCATTCAGTTTTAAAGGAGTGTGGCAGCTCACTTCTTTAACATCAGGCTTTCTTTCTCCCTTTTGTCACCCCAAAGTGCAGTTGTCTGCTTGTTGCCTACCAGGCAGCTACTCTAAAGTCCGGTTAGCTCCCGGCCTCACCTTTATCCCTGTTAGACACATTTCTCTTCTACCTGCCTCTACCCTGTCCCCTGGCCATGCTGGCTAGCTCATATTCATACTTCAGCTCATTCCTTAAATGTCCTTTATCAGGGACATTTTATTTGACATTTTATTTTATTTGATAAGTTAGAACCCTCTCATTTGTTTGCATTCTACTCTATAATTAATTGTTGTATTATTTATGATATTTATTTGATATTGTCTTCCTGCTTGAAAGTGAAAGTAGGACTTACAGCTATCTTCCTCATGAACATCCTTTATGTTCATGGCACCTGGCTCAGTGCCTGGCACATATAGGTCTTCAGTGAATACTGAATGAATGAATGAATTTACCTTTCATCGCCTGATCGTTTCCCCCTGTTTTCCTTTATTTTGAGAGCACTAGTACTGCTTCTTTGTATTACTTCTAGACTATGTGGTATGTAGCCTGTCTACTTTCTGACACCTGACTTTCTCTGTATGTTTTGGCATTTTTATTTTTGCTCCTAATACTGTGCTCATTTATGAGGTCACCAGGGGCCATCTAATTCCCAAAGTAGTTATTTTTTTCATATTCCTTATATTTGTGTTATTCGCCCTTTTCTTTTTCTCCTTCTTCTCTCCCTCACACTCTCCTTTCCCCTCCCCTGTCCCTCCTCCTTGGACTAAATCCGGGGCTTTGAGCATGCTAGACAAATGCTCTAGCACTGAGGTACACTGCTAGTCCCCACAATCCCCCTTTCTAAATTTTATTTTGAGATAGTGCCTCACTAAGTTGCCCAGACTGGACTGGAACTTGTGATGCTCCTGCCTTTTCATGGGTATGGAATTAAAGGTGTGAGACACTGTCCCCAGATGCCTCTTCTACTTTTAAACTTTTCATTTGAGGGATCAGTGGCAG